>AWOL01S0011557.1:15495-72219 GCA_000715115.1 Nicotiana otophora
GTCTAAGCCGGGTGAGGCTAGGTTCTTGGGTACAGACTTGGTCCAGGATGCATTAGATAAGGTGAAATTGATTCAGGAGCGGCTTTGCACGGCGCAGTCTAGAACGAAGAGCTATGCGGACAGGAAGGTCCATGATGTGTCTTTTATGGTTGGGGAGAAGGTTTTGCTGAAGGTATCACCCATAAAGGGTGTTATGAGGTTTGGAAAGAGGGGCAAATTGAGCCCCTGGTTTATTGGGCCTTTTGAGGTGCTTCAGATGATAGGGGAGGTGGCTTATAAGCTTGCCTTGCCACCCAGCTTGTCGAGTGTGCATCTAGTGTTTCATGTTTCCATACTCCGGAAGTATGTTGGCGATCCGTCCCATGTTTTGGACTTCAGCACGATTCAGTTGGAGGGTGATATGACTTGTGCTGTGGAGCTGGTGGCCATTTTGGATTAGTAGATTCAGAAGTTGAGGTCAAAGGATATAGCTTCAGTGAAAGTGCAGTGGAGAGGTCAGCCTGTGGAGGAGTCCACCTGGGAGACCGAGCGGGAGATGCGGAGCAGATATCCACACTTATTTGAAACTCCAGGTATATTTCTAGACCCGTTCGAGAAAGAACGGTTGTTTAAGAAAGGGAGGATGTAACGACCCAGCAAGTCGTTCCGAGAGTTATAGCCCCGTTTCCCCTATTTCTGCTTATTTGTTTGTGTTCTTCAGCTATATTATGATATATCAGGTTAGTTGCTTCGGGTCCGGAGTGATTTCAGAGTGAATTGGGACACTTAGTCTCTTTAATAGAAGCTTAAGTTGGAAAACTCAATCGGATGTTGACTTATGTGTGAACAACCTCGGATTTGACTTTTGATAGTTCAATTAGCTCCGTTAGATGATTTCGGACTTAGGAGTGCGTTCGAAATGTGATTTGGAGGTCCGTAGTGGAATTAGGCTTGAAATGGCAAAAGTTAGAATTTTGGCAATTTTTGTCGGCAGTGGAAATTTTGATATCGGGGTCATATTGGATTTCTGGAAGTTGGAGTAGGTTCGTGGGGTCATTTCAGACTTGTGTGTAAAATTTGAGGTCATTCGGACGTGGTTTGGTAGGTTTCGGCATCGTTTGTGGAATTCAGAAATTTCTAAGTTCATTTGGCTTGCATCCGTGAGCAATTCGTATTTTTGATGTTGTTGAAGGTGATTTGAAGGTTCGACTAAGTTCGTATGAGGTTATGGGACGCGTTGGTATGTTTGGTTGAGGTCCCGAGGGCCTCGGGTGAGTTTCGGGTGGTTAACAGATCATTCTTGGCCTTGGTGAGATTGTTGATATTTGCTGCTGCATTCTTCTGGTTTCCTCTTTCGCGATCGCGAGTGGGCTCTCGTGTTCGCGAAGAGTATTTTCTGAGTGGTGAAGTTTTGTTCTACACGTTCGCGAAGGGAAGGACGCAAACGCGAAGGTGTGTTCTGTGTGTGCATCGCGAACGCGGGAGAAAGGTCGCATTCGCGAAGAGGAGTGAGGCAGTTGGGGACCCCGGGTCCTTGTTCTACGCGTTCGCGAAGGTCTGAGCTAGTAAAGCATCGCGTTCGCGAGGCATGTGTCACGTTCGCGAAGAGTAAAATGGTGAGGTAGTCAAGTTGGTCTACGCGAACGCGAGAGGACGGTCGCGTTCAGCGAAGGGTATAGTCTGGGCAGACAGTGTTAAATTCAAATCGAGGGTTTGAGCTCATTTTTCATATTTTGAGCTAGAGATCACGGATTTGGGCGATTCGTGAAGGGATTTTCGCGGAGTTGGTTGGGGTAAGTGTTTCTCACTTGGTTTTGGTTAAATTCCATGATTATATCTTGATTTGTATCATCTAAATTGTGATTTGGGGTGAAAAAGTGAGGAAACCGTGGGAGAGTTCTTCAGATAGAATTTTGAGTTTTTGAAGGGGATTTTGTTGTCGTATTTGAGTAAATTTGGTATGAATAGACTCGTGAGTGAATGGGCTTTTAGATTTTGTGCCTTTTGTCGAAATTCGTGACTTGGGCTCGGGGACCGGGTTTGAGCCGATTTCAGATATTTGGCTATAATTTGGTATAGTCTTGTGGAATTGATCCCTTTAGCCTATATTGATCGTAGTGTATTGCTTGTGGCTAAATTCGGGACGTTTGGAGGCCTATTCGAGAGGCAAGGGCATTTCGGAGTAGAGATTTGCTCGGATGGAGGTAAGTAACGATTGTGAATCTGGTCTTGAGGGTATGAAACCCCAAAATTTTGTATCATTTACTTTTTGGAGGTGGCGCACATGCTAGGTGATGGGTGTGTGGGCGTGCACCGTTGGGGATTGTGACTTGGTCCGTCCCGTATCAACTGTAAAGGTTAATATTTTGTTGAAACTATCTGATTCTTATGTGTTTTAGAAAGAATTTTTGTAAATCAGGTTGGATGCCATGTTTAGGCCTTATGCTAGTGTTGTTTGGACCCTTAGAGGTCTTTTCTTGCTATCCTCTCAGTGTTTTTGATTGCAAATCTATACTCAGTCATGTTTATACATATTTACAGCATAATCCAGTCTCTATTACATTATTTTGATGCATCATATAGATGTTGTTTGGGCTGAATACTTTATTTTCTGAGAGCCCGAGAGGCTGGAGAGGTTTATGACTGAGTGAGGCTGAGTGCCTGATTTGTGAGGATATTTATGTGATCAGGTTGCACGCTGTAACATGTTTGATATAGGCCGAGGGCCTCATTGATTTATGCCATGATTTGCTTGATATAGCGATTGGGAGGCATGAGCGATTGAGAGGCATGAGTGATTGTGAGGTTGGAGTGATTGGGAGGATTGAGTGATGTTTTTTCCCGAGGGGGGGTATATGATTTCATCCGGTATGCTCATAGCTGCTTTGAGTCCTTGTTTGAGAACTGTTGAAGGATATTTTTATTGGTTTTTACCTGAACTGGATTTAAACAAGCCGATTTGACTTAAACACTGATATTTTTTAAAGCATATTGTACTTTATGGAATTTTTGTGATATGAACTATACTTGCATCTAGCTCGTCACTACTTCTCAGCCTTTATTTACTGCTGTTACTTACTGAGTTGGTGTACTCACGTTACTCCCTACACCTTGTGTGCAGATCCAGACATTTCTGGCCACCGTAGCGGTTGTTGATATATTTAGTAGCGGATCATCAGAGATAGCAAGGTAGCTGCCTGGCGATCGCAGCCCTATTTTTCTCCTTCCTTATCTTCCCCTTAGTTGTATTGGTTTTTCCCAGACTATGCTAGTTTTGATATTATGAGACAGTTTGTAGTAGTTGCTCATGACTTAGTGACACCCGGATGTCAGGCTATCTTTTTCGCATTTTATTTTTATTTTGGTTTGACTCTTTAATGAAGATTCTAGTAAAGTAAAGCTTTGACTTATCTTTTAAATGAAATATCGATGTGTTTTGGAAATGTGTCGGCTTGCCTAGTACCACGATAGGCGCCATCACGACGGGTTAGGTTTTGGGTCGTGACAATGGATTATAAAATTTATTTACCATTCAAGAATGTTAAGTCTAAACTTGAAATAATATGTTAAAAAATAAAACTATGAAAAAGGTTAAGAAATATTTATAAATTATATTACAATAAATATTTATATGTATAAAATATTTTTAAAAATTATATGAATGTATATACTATCGGGTTGGTTTGGTTTCGGTTTGACGTTTTTTAGTTAAACCAAACCAAACCAATTATGATCGGGTTTTATTTTCCAATACCAAACCACATCGGATTTCTTCTTTTCTGGTTTGACTCGGATTATCGGTTTGATGTAATTTATTGGTTTTCTTTGTACACCCCTAGTTAAGAGTTTGTTTAAATTAATTAAATTCAAACAGTTGATATTAAGATGAGACATGTTTCACGAGGCTTTTGCATCTATACCCGGTTTTGGGGTCACAATTGAACCTATACCCACTTTACAAAAAAGTTTGCAAGTGTACTCACTTTACGATCAACTTCAGACTTATCGGGTCTGAAGTTAAAAAAAAATAGTCTGAAGTGAAAAAATTGCACTTCAAATGCACTTAAGGCCAAATAGTCTCAAGTGCAACCAATGGTTTCATGCACTTAAGGCTAATAAGTGTGAAGTGAATAATTGCACTTCAGATGCACTTAAGGCCAATAAGTCTGAAGTGAAAAATTGCACTTCAGATGCACTTAAGGCCAATAAGTCTGAAGTGAAAAATTGCACTTCAGATGCACTTAAGGCCCAAAAGTCTGAAGTGCAACAAACATTTTCATTCACTTAAGACCAATAAGTCTGAAGTGAAAAATTACACTTTAGATGCACTTAAGGAGAAAATGTCTGAAGTGCAACAAATGTTTTGCTACACTTAAGGCCAATAAGTCTGAAATGAAAAATTGCACTTCAGATGCACTTAAGGCCAAAAGGTCTGAAGTGCAACAAACGTTTTGCTACACTTAAGGCCAATAAGTCTGAAGTGAAAAATTACACTTCAGCTGCACTTAAGGCCAAAAGGGCTGAAGTGCAACCAACATTTTTATGCACTTAAGGCCAAATAGGCCTGAAGTGCAAATTGCCCAGAAAGAAAAATTTGTTTTTCGAATTATAACAATCCAATATGCTATTTAATATCTAAATCTACTCCAATTGAGCTCAAATTTGAAACATAACCTCCAAATATCATCAAGAACAAACCCCAATCATCAATTTGTCAAAACAACAATAAATCTAATGAACCCATTTTGCAATTAAGAAAAAGAAGAAGAAGAAACCTGAAGTAATAGTAAAAAATAAAGCGTCATAAGAGCTCACCATTGTAAAATATTATAAACTATATTAAAATATGTTCACAGCCACCATATAAAATCATTGTCACCCGAAGAAGAAGAAGAAGAAGAAGAAGAAGGAGGAGGAGGAGGAGGAGGAGGAGGAGGAGAAGGAGAAGGAGAAGAAGAAGAAGGAGAAGCATAAGCAGAAGAAGGAGGAGGAGAAGGAGGAGGAGAAAGAGGTCTGATGTTGTTTAAAAAGTAAGTACAAGTTAAAACTTTTAAAAAAAAATAGATATAGGTTAAATGGGGGCGACCAAATAAAATGCCCCGTGCAATTTTTACACATTTCACCCATCCAAATAAGAACTTTGGGAAATGGAGACATTAGAAATGGGCCGGGAGGAGTTGGATAGATCGCTATCAAAGTCAACAATAAGTCGTGAAACTTCGTCTCATATAATGTAAGATCAAGTTGGCCGAGCATCAAATACGTGAAAGTGATGGTAAGCTTGCGCTACAAGCATAGGTATTTACGTTGCAATTAATTAGTTATGTAATATCCGAACATTTTCATCCCCATTGCCATGGAAGGGCAGTGAACAATCTTTACAAATTGGCCATATTATTAAAGGATTTTATTTATCACTAAACTAAGTCGGCTGATTTATAAACTGTAGAAATTATACAATCAAATCATCAAGAATCGATTTTTAAGCAGTTGAACGCTTTATTATGTAAAGACAATTAGCCTTTGAATTTGATACATATTTTGTATGGGTTGCGTCTTACTTTTTCGAATCGTGCACATATACTTCAAAATTTATGTACAAAAATGCGACTTTTATTCCAATGTTGTTAATTTTTTGGATGGAAAATGTCATACATATGCCATGCAGATGACCCATTTTTCCAGCTCTTCCAAATATTCAAATATTGTATTTAATTGCTTTATCAGTTTTTAATACTTAAAACTCATAAAGTGATGTAAACTCTCATATGTTTAATACTTATATATTTGTTCCTCCCTCCGATCCATTTGATTGATTTTTTTGGTTTTTCTTGTAGTTCAGAATATTTGATTTTCAAATATCTAGAAGGAATTAACCTCTTTTTCTAAGGTTGTCTTTGGAGTAAAGAGCCTATGAATATTTATTATATTTTTAATGAATAAATTAAGATTAATATTGTCAATTTTATTGTTAATAAATGCTAAAAAATGGGATTCCTTAACAAGTGTCAAAATAAATAAAAAATCAATTAAAGCGGACAAAGAAATTAGCAAATTATAGTTATTTTTACTTTCTTTTTTTTTTAATACGAAAGTGGCTTAAAACAAGTGAAGGGGACTGGACTTCTAATATTTTGGTAATTTGACCAAGGCTTCTTCTGCTTGGTCCACCTTATTTAGTTATTGTAATGTTTTTACATTTTGATTTGATTAGACATTCTTGGCATTCAATGGCCCATGTGCTGCATTGAATGAGGCGTGTCCAGTGAATTTTTATTTAGACAAGCCAATATCTGATATCATGGTAAGATTTCTCCTTACAATGATTTGCAGTCGTACCCTATATTTATGCCACATTTTAATCTGTACCCTATTTTTAAAAATTATTAATTTGGTAGCCAGATGACAAAAAATTCGTAATAATATGACAATTACATCCCTGACAAAAGATATAAAACCTGCATCACGCATTAATCGCGTGATCTGCAACACTATTCGTGAAAAAGGATCTCCTCCTCTCCTCTCAGCAGCTTTATCAAAAAATCAAAAACTTGTTCAAATTCATCTTCAGAATCACACTTGCATGAAATTGTTTTACCTTGAAGCTAAAACTTCATGCTAATGTAGCATGAAGTTGTTTCATGTTGAAACTAAAACTTCATACTAATATAGCATGAAGTTGTTTCACCTTGAAGCTAAAACTTCATGTTAATGCATGCTGAAGTTATTTATCCTGCAGTCTACAGTTTTATCATGAGTTTTATCCGAAACTACAGTCTAAATATGCTGAAGCTATTTAGTTCATTTGCTAAAACTTCAGACTAAACATGCTTAAGTTTTTTAGTTCATTTGCTAAAACTTCAAACTAAACATGCTTAAGGTATTTAGTTCATTTGCTAAAATTTCAGACTAAATATGCTTAAGTTTTTTAATTCATTTGCTAAAACTTCACACTAAACATGCTTAAGTTTTTTAGTTCATTTGCTAAAATTTCAGACTAAATGTGATTACCCAAATACCATCTTTAATTTAAACATTTATTTATGTGCCCTAAGATCTCAAAAAGCACTATTTATCATTCCTCGACTTGCGGGCGTAGTCCGTAAACTTTTTCGGAAAGTTTTTATGTGAAAAATTGATTAAAATGTGAAATGGAGCTTCAAAACTCATTTGAGTTGACTTCGGTCAACGTTTTGAGTAAACGGACCCGGATCAATATTTTGACAGTTCTAGTAGGTCCGTATCGTGATTTGGGACTTGGGCGTATGGCTGGCATCGAATTCGGAGGTCTCTGCCTCGAATTATCGCCATTTAACGGAAACTAGAAATCTAAAAGCTTATAGATTCCAAAATTTGACCATAAATTGACTTTTATTGATATCGGGCTCGGAGTTTGATTCCGAAAATTGGAATAGCTCCGTTATGTCATTATGACTTGTGCGCTAAATTTAAAGTCATTCCGGATTCGTTTAATATGTTTTGGTACGAGTTTTGCAAAGTAAAAAGTTTGAAAAATTAAAAGTTCAAACCGAGGTGTGAATTATAATTTCAACATGATTTGAGACCCCGAGTAAGTCCGTATTATGATACGGGACTTGTTGGAATATTTAGTTGAGGTCCTGAGGGCCTCGGGTGGATTTCGGATGGTTAACAGAGTTTAATTTGGATATTCTAGAATATTTCGACGTCGTTTCTTCACGAATAAGTGGTATCACATTAAGAAAATGAGCTCCAAATTCTATTTTGATTGAATCATTAGATCCGTATCAAAATTTTGTATAGCAAAAAGAATCGATAAATTCGGACATCGTATGAGAGAGTTATGCCCATTTCCGTGTCGGAAAATATTTCCCATCGTCGTCAGCGTCCAGGAAAGCGTGGGGCGCTATCCCTAGCGCTGGGACTGCTGGAGGTACTGGAAACGGCACCACAGGCAGCGCCCCACGCCACCTGTGGCGCCACAGAATAAAACCCCATAAAAGGGGGAGCTTTGCTATTTTTACTCATTTTTAAGTTTAGGCAGTTCGGTTTAGGTGATATTTGGGTGATTTTCACGGAAAAATATTGTGGTAAGTGTTCCTTATCCTATATTGATTATATTTCATGATTCCGTACTCATTTATATCATGAATCCGTGAATTTATGGAAGAAAAATCAGATTTTTATAAAATCTTCCAAAAGTATAAAATGAAGATTTGAAGGTCAATCCGATGTCGGAATTCGATAATTTTTGTATGGTTGAACTCGTATCGGAACGAGTGTTCGGATTTCCTAAGTTTTTTCGGGATTCGATATATGGGTTCCACTGTCGAGTTTTAAAATAAATTTCAGATTTTAATCCAAAAAATTAGTAAATTCATATGGAATTAATTTCTACGATTCGTGTTGAGTATGTTGAATTATTGTGACTGAATTTGAAGCATTCAGAAACGAATTCACGAGGTAAAGGTTTATTGGAATCTTGAATTTGATTGCAAATCGAGGTAAGTGTCGTGGTTAACCTTGACGTGAGGGAGTAGGATTTATTTGTCTATTTGCTACGTGATTTAATGTGCGGGTACAATATATATGTGAGGTGACGAGTACTTATGCATTGTAGTTCAGTCAAAGCATGCTGGAGGAATTTATTTCATTTTGAAGAATTGCTTATTTAATTAAGATATTCCTCCTTAAGTTTATTATTGATTATTTGATCATTATTCATGCAATTTTTATTGATTTAATTATTGTTGAATATGGTGAAAAAGAGTGTAAAGCACGAAGGATGATGCCGTGCTATTTTTATTATTTTTGCTATCATTGTCATGGTGAGAAAGAGTATAAAAGCACGAAGGGTGTTGCCGTATCATTTTTGAGTGTAAAAGCACGAAAGGTGATGTCGTGCCATTTTCAGAGAGTGTAAATGCACGAAGGGTGATGCCGTGCCAAAAGAGAGTTAATGCACGAAGGGTGATGTTGTGCCAGTTATTATTATTTATTTATCAAATTATGGGAGGAATGAAAGTAAAAACACGAAGGGTGGTGCCGTTCCATTTTTATATTATCAGTTGCTCATTTTTATTGTTGATGAATTAATTGGCTGTTACGTGACACTTCTCCTGCTGAAATTTCTATATCATTCCCCTTTGCATGTTCCCTCCCAAATTTATAAATTATATTTTATTGTATTATTGTTGTTTCGTATTTATATATACTTGTACAGGTTATTTACGTACGCGTCTTGTCATAGCCTCATCACTACTTCGTTGAGGTTAGGCTCGACACTTATGGAGTACATGGGGGCGATTGTACTCATACTATACTTTGCACCTCTTGTGTAGATTTTGGAGTTGGTCCCAGCGGCGTACCATAAACTTGCTCGGATTGAGCTACCTAGAGGAGACTTGAGGTATAACTGCATAGCGTTCGCAGTTCTGAAGTCCCCTTCTATCTTATCTTAGCTGTGTATTATCTTTCAAACAGCTTGAATTTTATTCAGACCATTATTTGTATTATCCTAGTAGTTCGTGCACTTGTGACACCAGATTCAGGGATGTATTTTGATGATTCGGTTGTTGTGGTCTTGCGCACTTTATTTCAGTAATTGACTTTCGCTCAAATTGATTTGTTTAAAAATGGTTAAGATTTTTCTAACGTTGGCTTGCCTAGCAAGTGAAATGTTAGGCGCCATCACGGTCCCGAAGGTGGGAATTTCAGGTCGTGACACTAAACATGCTTAAATTTTTGTCTTGCAGTATGTAATTTTCTAATGAGTTTTTGCTAATGCATGCTAAAGTTATTTAGTTCATTTGCTAAAACTTCAGACTAAACATGCTTAAGTTTTTTAGTTCATTTGTTAAAACTTCAGACTAAATATGCTTAAGATTTTTAGTTCATTTGCTAAACTTTCTGACTAAACATGCTTAAGTTTTTGTCTTGCAGTATGTAATTTTCTAATGAGTTTTTACAAATACATGCTGAAGTTATTTAGTTTAATTGCTAAAATTTCATACCAAAATATGCTGAAGTTTTGTCATTCACTCTACAGTTTTGTCATGGGTTTTGTCCGTAACTTCAGTCTAAACAAGCTGAAGTTTTTTAGTTCATTTGCTAAAACTTCAGACTAAACATGCTTAAGTTTTTGTCTTGCAGTGTGAAATTTTCTAATCAGTTTTTTCTAATGCATGCTGAAGTTATTTAGTTCATTTGCTAAAACTTCAGACTAAACATGCTTAAGTTTTTGTCTTGCAGTGTGAAATTTTCTAATCAGTTTTTTCTAATGCATGCTGAAGTTATTTAGTTCATTTGCTAAAACTTCAGACTAAACATGCTTAAGTTTTTGTCTTGCAGTGTGAAATTTTCTAATCAGTTTTTTCTAATGCATGCTGAAGTTATTTAGTTCATTTGCTAAAACTTCAGACTAAACATGCTTAAGTTTTTGTCTTGCAGTGTGAAATTTTCTAATCAGTTTTTTCTAATGCATGCTGAAGTTATTTAGTTCATTTGCTAAAACTTCATACCAAAACATGCTGAAGTTTTGCCCTGCAGTCTACATTTTTGTCAATAGTCTTTTATTAAAAAGGGCAAAATCGTCTTTTTAAAATGCTTTTAACTAAAAAGAAAAAAGGTACGAATACAAACAAAAAACCAAAACGGGTATAAGTTAAAAAGGAGCGACCAAATAAGGCACCCAATGCAATGTTTACGACATTCTTGGCCGTCACGACCCGAAATTCCGACTGTCGGGACCGTGATGGCGCCTAATATTTTACTTGCTAGGCAAGCCAACGTTAGAATAATTTTTCCTTTTTAACACTTTAAACTTAATTGATGAAGAAGAATGATTTAACGGCAATAATCCAAATATAAATATGAAAGTTAAAATGTAAAACAAACATCTGCTACAAATCCCTGAACCCGGTGTCACAAGTGCACGAGCTTCTAGAGTAATGCATACAAGGGTCTGAAATAAATACAAAGCTGTCTGAATGAAAATACACAGCTAAAATAAAAATAAAGACGGGGACTTCAGGAGCTGCGGGCGCTGACCAGCAGTACCTCAAGTCTCCGCAAGCTGTCCCATCCGAGCCCTCTACTAGCCGCCGCTGGGACCGTCTCCAAAATCTGCATAGTGTGCAAAGTGTAGTATTAGTACAACCAACCCCATGTACTGATAAGTGCCGAGCCTAACCTCGATGAAGTAGTGACGAGGCTAAGGCAGGTCACCTACACTACAACCTGAACGCAGTATATAATAATGACAGAAAAATGGGAATACTGAACAGAATTAAACAGCCAACTGAAAATAATAACCACAGCCTCAAGAATAAACCAGTGTCATCCAGAATCACCAATCTTTAAAGATTCAGATAAAGATACCAAAAAGAAAGACCAACACAGCTCATGGAATGGAAACATATAGGTTGTTGCGACGCGCAACCCGATCCCACCGTACATCTCATACTCCTCCTTTATTTCCTCATAATAATATAAACAACAGTGAATATAAATAAAAGTATTGCAGCGTGCAACCTAATCTCACCATATCACAATAATACAATCATAGTTCACCCTTATTCCACCAAATAATCCACCCTTATTATACATGTTGCAGCGTGCAACCCGTTCCCACCGTTCAGTATCAAATCACCCTTATTCCACCTCAATATATATTAATATTAATTACTCAATATGTACAGAAATTTCATAGTTTAAGTTACAGAATCCTTTCACAAAACATAAACCCCAAACTGACACAAATAGGAATCTTGTACACCATGAAAGTTCACATAAGTAATGCTACACAACGAGACCAATTCAGAATATACAACAGAAAGGTACCGGTAAAACAACTTAAGCAAATAATAGGAGATAATAGAACTATGGAAAGAAGAATATCATGAACAAGAGAAAATAATGTCTAACAAGTAGCAATGGCATGGGAACACAAATGGGAACATGTAACAATTAAGATGGGGAAAGAGATAATATGAGAAAACGGAAAATCAGGGAAAACCAGATAAATTGGCGGTGCATAAGTACTCGTCACCTCACATATACGCCGCTCACATGAATTTCACATAGCAAATAGTCCGAGGGTTCCTAATTCCTTCAAGTTAAAGTTAGACACAACACTTACCTCGCTCCAACGACCACTCACTGCTCAATCACAGCTTTGCCTTTCAAGCTAGCCTCCGAACCAACAATATCTAGCAAATTACCAACCAAATGATTCAAAATAAGCCTTAGGATCACCCATGATTGCAAAAGATTCAATTTAGGTCATTATTGAAAAAGTCAACAAAAGTCAACTCCCGGGCACGCTTGGTCCAAATCCGAAATTCGGACCAAAACCCGATTACCCATTCACCCCTGAGCTCGGTTATATAATTTATTTTGGAATTCGACCTCAATTTGAGGTCTAAGTCCCAATTCCTCAAAAACCCCTAACTATACCCAAACCCCCAAATTTCCACCATGAAAACACTAGATTTTAGGTTAAAAACTTGTGAAATTTAATGAAAGATTGAAGGAAACTAGTTTAAAATAACTTACCAACGATTTGGGGAAGAAGAAGTCTTGGAAAAATCGCCTCTAATGTTTTAGGTTTTGAAAATTTGAGAAATTAACCAAAAATCCCGTCCAAAGTCATTTTGATCAGTTGCAGGTGTCGCATGTGCGACTTGGGGTTCGTAAATGCGAAGAACCTATCGCAAATGCGAAGGTTTTCACATTCCTGCTATCATTGCAAATACGAAGAAACTCTCGCAAATGCGAGCCTGACCACTTCTGCAATTGCGACCAAATGATCGCATTTGCGATACCTGCCTTCCCTAGTCCCACTTCGCAATTGCGAATTATTGTTCGCTAATGCAAGCAATGCTCTAAGTCTAATTTTCACTTTGTAGCCTATATGAAACTCACCCGAGCCCTCGGGGCTCCAAACCAGACATGCACACTAGTCTAAAACAATCATACGAACTTGCTCGCGCGATCAAATCGCCAAAATAACACCTAGAACTACGAATTGAACATCAAATCAAATGAAATTTTTAAGAAAATTTTGAAACTTCTATTTTCATAAACGGACGTCTGAATCACGCCAAACCAACTCTATTTTTTATCAAATTTTACAGACAAGTCATATATATGATATTGGACCTATACCGGGTTCCGGAATTAAAATACGGACTCATTATCCAAAAAGTCAAACTATGGGTCTACCCTTTCAAATTCATTAAGCCTTTAGCTTTCCAATTTCAACAATGTCCGATATCTCGGGCGAGGGTCTTCCGAATTCGATTACGGGCATACGCCCAAGACCCAAATCACGATACGGACCCACCGGGACCGTCAAAACATGAATCTGGGTTCGTTTGCTAAAAATATTGACCGAAGTCAACTCAAATGGTTTTCAAGGCAAAATTTCATAATTTAACAGTTTTTAACATAAAAGCTTTCTGGAAGCATGCTTGGACTGGGCACGCAAATCGAGAAGGGTAAAAATAAGATTTTTAAGGCTTCGAATCACAGAATTAGGTTTTAAAACCTAAGATAACCTATCCGGGTCATCACATTCTCCACCTCTAAGACAACCATTCATCCTCGAACGGACATAGAAAAGTACTTGGCTGGTGAAAAGATGTGGATATTTACTCCGCATGTCCGACTCGGACTCCCAAGTAGCTGTCTCAATAGGCTGACCTCTCCATTGCACTCGAGCTGAAGGATAACTCTTAGACTTCAGTTGCCGAACCTGCCGGGCTAGAATAGCCACCAGATCCTCCTCGTAAGTCAAATCCTTGTCCAACTGGATAGAGCTTAAATCTAACACATGGGACGGATTGCCGTGATACTTCCGGTGCATGGACACATGGAATACCGAATGAACAATTGCTAAACTAGGTGGCAATGCGAGTCTGTAATCCACCTCGCCCACTCTCTCCAGAATCTCATTCTGTACTAGATCTGTACCCAACAACTGAGCCTCCCCCGGCTCGAACCATCCAACTGGCAACCGGCACCGCCTATCCTATAATGCCTCATAGGGAGCCATCTGAATGCTCGACTGGTAGTTGTTGTTGTAGGTGAACTCTACAAGGGGCAAGAACTGGATCCCATGATCCTCCAAAGTCTATAACACATGTACAGAGCATATCCTCCAAGATCTAAATAGTGCGCTCGGACTGTCCGTCCGTTTGAGGATGAAATGCTGTGCTCAACTCAACGCGTGTGCCCAACTCATGCTGTACTGCCCTCCAGAAATGCAAGGTGAACTGCATACCTCGATCAGAAATGATAAACATGGGCACACCGTGAAGACGGATGATCTCGCGGATATAAATCTCTGCCAACCGCTCCGAAGAATATGTAACTGCCACAGGAATGAAATGCGCTGAATTGTTCAGCCTATCCACAATGACCCAAACTGCATCGAACTTCCTCTGAGTCCATGGGAGTCCAACAACGAAATCCATAGTGATACGCTCCCACTTCCACTTAGGAATCTCTATCTTCTGAAGCAAACCACCAGGTCTCTGATGTTCATACTTTACTTGCTGGCAATTTATACACCGAGCTACATAAGCAACTATATCCTTCTTTATCCTCTTCCACCAATAATGCTGCAGCAAGTCCTGATACATCTTGGCGGCACCCAGATGAATAGAATGTTGGGAACTGTGGGCCTCCTCTAGAATCAACTCACTAAGTCCATCCACATTAGGTACACAAACACGACCCTGCATCCTCACAACTCCATCATCTCCAACCGTAACCTTCTTGGCATCACCGTGCCGCACCGTGCCCCTAAGGACAAGCAAATAAGGGTCATCATACTGCCGCTCCCTGATGCGCTCAAACAACGAAGACTGAGCAACTGTACAAACTATAACATGATTGGGCTCAGAAACATTCAACCTCACGAATTGATTGGCCAAAGCATAAACATCTAATGCAAGCAGTCTCTCACCGACTGGAATATACGCAAGGCTGCCCATACTCCCTGACTTCCTACTTAAGGCATCGGCCAACACGTTGGCCTTCCCGGGGTGGTACAAAATAGTGATATCATAGTCTTTCAATAGCTCCAACCACCTCATATGCCTCATATTGAGCTCCTTTTGTTTGAACAAGTACTGTAAATTCTGATGATCTGTGAAAACCTCACATGAGATGCTGTAAAGATAGTGCCTCCAAATTTTCAGCGCATGAACAATGGCTGCCAACTCTAAGTCATGAACATGGTAATTCTTCTCGTGAACCTTCAACTGCCGCGACGCAAATACAATCACCTTGCCCTCCTGCATTAATACTGTATCGAGCCCAACACGGGGTGCATCACAATATACCGTATAAGATCCTAAATCTGTGGGCAACACCAACACCAGCGCTATAGTCAAAGCAGTCTTGAGCTTCTGAAAGCTCGCCTCATACTCGTCTGACCATATGAACGGGGCACCCTTCTGGGTCAATCTGGTCAACGGGGCTGCTATAGATGAAAATCCCTCCACAAATCGACAGTAATAGCCCGCCAAACCCAAGAAACTCCCGATTTCCGTAGCTGAAGTAGGTCTAAGCCTGTTCTGAATTGCCTCAATCTTCTTAGGATCTACCTGAATGCCCTCTGCTGATACAACGTGGCCCAAGCAATAACTGAATCCAACCAAAACTCGCACTTTGAAACTTTAGCATATAACTAGATGTATCTCAGAGTCTGAAGTACAATCCTAAGATGCTGCTCGTGCTTTTCTCGACTGTGGGAGTAGATCAAGATATCATTAATAAATACAATCGCAAAGAAGTCCAGATAAGGCTTGAATAATCGGTTCATCAAATCCTTGAATATTGCTGGGGCATTTGTCAACCCAAAGAATATCACCAGAAATTCATAATGCCCGTACCGAGTTCGAAAAGCTGTCTTAGGGACATCAGATGCCCTAATCCTCAACTGATGGTAGCCAGATCTCAAATCAATCTTCGAAAATACCTTGGCACCCTGAAGCTGATCAAATAAATCATCAATCCTCAGTAATGGATACTTGTTCTTGATGGGGACTTTGTTCAACTGCCGGTAATCTATGCACATCATTATCGATCCATCCTTCTTCTTCACAAACAACAAAGGTCCACCCCAGGGCGAGACACTAGGCCTAATGAAGCCTTTATCAAGCTAATCTTGCAACTGTTCCTTCAATTCTTTTAACTCTGGCGGGGCCATACAGTATGGCGGAATAGAGATGGGCTGAGTGCCCGGAGCCAAGTCAATACAGAAATCAATATCCCTGTCAGGTGGCATCCCCGGTAGGTCTGCAGGAAACACATATGGAAACTCACGAACAACTAGTAATGAATCTATGGAAGAAATCTCCGCACTATAATCACGAACATAAGCCAAATAAGCTAGACATCCCTTATCGACCATACGCCGAGCCTTCATATAAGAGATAACCCTGCTGGTAGAATGGCTAGGAGTCCCACTCTACTGTAATAGAGGCAACCTCGGCAAGGCTAAGGTCACCATCTTAGCATGACAATCCAATATAGCGTGATAAGGTGACAGCCAATCCATACCCAAAATGACATCGAAATCAACCATATCGAGAAGTAGAAGATCTACACTAGTCTCAAGACTCCCAATGGTGACCACACATGAACGATAAACACAACCTACAATAATAGCATCTCCCACAGGTGTGGACACATACACAGGAGCACTCAACGAATCACGAGGCACAACCAAATATGAAGCAAAATAGGATGACACGTAGGAATAAGTAGAACGCATATCAAATAGAACTGAAACATCTCTACTGCAAAATGAAATAGTACCTGTGATAACAACGTCAGATGACTCAGCCTCATGCCTGGCTGGAAAAGCATAGCATTAGAGCTGGAGCCTACCACTTTGAACCACGTCCCTAGGACGACCTCTAGTTGGCTGTCCTCCACCTCTAACAATTTGGCCTCTACCTCTGGCTGCCCGACCCCTGCCTCTGGCTGGCTGAGCAAGTGATGCAGCCACTGGTGCTGGAACCATGGCACGAGAACCCTGATGCTGTGGCGTGATGCCCAATAATCTCGGACAGGTCCTCCGGATATGCCCATAACCACCACACTCAAAACATCCATCCTGGTGTTGTGGCGGTGGAAACTAAGACTGACCCGAATGAGCCAGATGACCACGGTAGTAACTCTGAATAGGGGGTGCACTGATAGAAGCTGGCGGTGCACTGTAGGCTGGCTATTCAGAATGAGGCACAAAAGGACCACAACTCCCTGAAGCACTGTGGGATGCCTGAAGCGCTGAATGAAATGGCCTGGGGGATGGCCTCTACCAAAAGTACCCCTGCCTCCAGATGAGGCACCGCTGAACCCACTGGAATGGCGAGGTCAATTGTCAGACCCCCGACCTCCTTGAACAAGAACTATCTCGACTCTCCTAGCGACATTGGCAGCCGCCTGAAAAGAAATCTCACTCCCAGTCTCCTTGGCCATCTGCAATCTGATAGGCTGAGCAAGTCCATCAATAAACCTCCTCACGCTCTATCTCTCGGTAGGAAGCAGAAGAAGAGCATGACGAGCCAAATCCACAAAACGGGTCTCATATTGAGTAACAGTTATGCTGCCCTGCTGGAGACGCTCGAACAGACGCGGTGCTCCTCTCTCAGTGTGATAGGGAGAAACTTCTCTAGGAAGAGCTGAGAGAACTGGTCCCAAGTAAGGGCAGGCGATCCAGCTGGTCTGGTCAACAAATAATCTCTCTACCATTTCTTGGTGGAACCTGACATCTAAAATGCAGCAAAATTGACCCCATTGGTCTCCACTATACCCATGTTCCGTAGCACCTCATGACACCTGTCAAGATACTCCTGGGGATCCTCTGAAGGAGCAGCACTGAAGTGAACTGGGAAGAGCTTGGTAAACCTGTCCAATCTCCACAAAGCCTCAGAAGACATAGCTGACCCATCACCGGTGTGTGCCGCAACAACCGGCTGAACTACTCCGACTGGATAGGCTACTGGAGTCTGATACTGGGGAGTCATCTGCTCCGGAATGTGAGTAGTAGGAGTGTGTGCTCCTCCTCCAGCCTGAGAGACTGTTGGTGCCATGGGGAATGCGCCAGTATGGGTCACACTTTCCATAAGGCCGACCAAACGGACCAAAGCATCCTGAAACACTAGGGTGGAAATGAACCCCTCCGGGACCTGAGCTGGTCCGACAGGCACAGCCTGAACTGGAACCTCCTCATCAAACTCTACCTAAGGCTCCACCGTTGGTGCTGCTGCTCGAGCTCTGGGCTGAGCTCTGCCCTTTCCTCGACCTCTGGCACGGCCTTGGCCTTGACCTCTGCCCATTGTAAGAGCTGCCACTGGGGGCTCTGGCTGTTGCTCAGCTGAAGATGCAGTACGCGTTCTCTCCATCTGCAAGAGAACAGAATAGAAGGGTCTAATCAACAATGATAGAATAAAATCGCACGACAGAGAAGAATAGAAGTGAAACTATTCCTAACTCCATAGCCTCCGGAAGATAAGTACAGACGTCTCCGTACCGATCCTCTAAACTCTACTAAGTTTGCTCGTGACTCGTGAGACCTATGTAACCTAGCGCTCTGATATCAACTATTACGACCCAAAATTTCCAACGTCGGGACCGTGATGGCGCCTAACATTTCACTTGCTAGGCAAGCCAACGTTAGAACAATTTATCCTTTTTAACAATTTAAATTTAATTAATGAAGAGGAACTGATTTAATGGAAATAATCCAAATATAAATGCGGAAGCTAAACCCGTAAAAAAAAACATCTGCTATAAATCCCTGAACCTAGTGTCACAAGTGCACGAGCTTCTAGAGTAATACATACAAGGGTCTGAAATAAATACAAAGTTGTCTGATACAGAGCTAAAATAAAAATAAAGACGAGGACTTCAGGAGCTGCGGGCGCTGAGCATCTGTACCTTAAGTCTCTGCAGGCTGTCCAATCTGAGCTCTCTAGCAGCCGCCGCTGGGACCGTCTCCAAAATCTGCACAGTGTGCAGAGTGTAGTATCAGTACAACCGATCTCGTGTACCGGTAAGTGCCATGCCTAACCTCGACAAAGTAGTGACGAGGCTAAGGCGGGTCACCTACACTATAACCTGAACACAGTATATAATAATGATAGAAAAATGGGAATACTAAACAGAATTAAACAGCCAACTGAAAATCATAACCACAGCCTCAAGAATAAACCAATGTCGTCCAGAATCACCAATCTTTAATAATTTAGATACAAATAACAAAGAGAAAAACCAACACAGCTCGTGAAATGGAAACATATAGGTTGTTGCGGCGCGCAACCCGATTTCACTGTACATCTCATACTCCTCCCTTATTTCCTCATAATAGCATAAACAACAGTGAATATAAATAAAAGTGTTGCGGCGTGCAACCCGATCCCACCATATCGCAATAATACAATCATAGTTCACCCTTATTCCACCAAATAATCCACCCTTATTACACTTGTTGCTGCGTGCAACCTATTCCCACCGTTCAGTATCAAATCACCCTTATTCCACCTCATTATATATCACCATTATTCCTTCTGTTGCGGCGTGCAACCCTTTCCCACCATATCAATATTAATTACTCAATATGTATAGAAATTTCATAGTTTAAGTTACAGAATCCTTTCACAAAACAAAAACCTCAAACTGACACAAATAGGAATCTTGTACACCATGAAAGTTCACATAAGTAATGCTACACAACGAGACCAATTCAGAATATACAGCAGAAAGGTACCGGTAAAACAGCTTAAGCAAATAATACGAGATAATAGAACTATGGAAAGAAGAATATCATGAATAAGAGAAAATAATGTCTAACAAGTATCAATAAGGCATGGGAACACAAATGGGAGCATGTAACAATTAAGACAGGGAAAGAGATAATATGAGAAAACGGAAAATCAGGAAAAAACAGATATATTGGCGGCGCATAAATACTCGTCACCTCACATATACGCCACTCACATGAATTTCACATAGCAAATAGTTCGAGGGTTCCTAATTCCCTCAAGTCAAATTTAGACACAACACTTACCTCATTCCAAAGACCACTCACTGCTCAATCACAGCCTTGCCTTTCAAGCCAGCCTCCGAAACAACAATATCTAGCAAATTACCAACCAAATAATTCAAAATAAGCCTTAGGGATCACCAACGATTGCAAAAGATTCAATTTAGGTCATTATTAAAAAAGTCAACAAAAGTCAACTCCCGGGCCCTCTTGATCCAAACCTGAAATTCGGACCAAAACCCGATTACTCATTCACCCCTGAACCCGGTTATATAATTTATTTTGGAATCCGACCTCAATTTGAGGTCTAAGTCCCAATTCCTCAAAAACCACTAACTCTACCCAAACCCCCAAATTCCCACCATGAAAACACTAGATTTTAAGTTAAAAACTTGTGAAATATAATAAAAGATTGAAAGAAACTAGTTTAGAATCACTTACCAACGATTTGGGGAAGAGGAAGTCTGTAAAGATCGCCTCTAATGTTTTAGGTTTTGAAAATTTGAGAAAGTAACCAAAAATCCCGTCCAAAGTCATTTTGATCAGTTGCTGGTGTCGCATTTGCGACATGGGGTTCGCAAATGCGAGCCCCGCAAATGCGCCCAGGTTGCAAATGCGAAGAACCTATCGCAAATGGGAAGGTTTCCATATTCCTGCTATCATCACAAATGCGAAGAAAATCTCGCAAATACAAAGAAAATCTCACAAATACGAGCCTGACCACTTCCGCAATTGCGACCAAACGATCACATTTGCGATACCTGCCCTCCCCAGTCCCACTTCGCAATTGGGAAGGATTGTTCACAAATACGAAAGTCGTGAGGCCCAGCTATTCTTTGCAAATGCGAGAAATAGCTTGCAAATGCGGAACCTGCAGAGGTCGCAAATGCGATGCCTGATCTCGCATTCGCATTTGCGAGATCAGAGGTCTACACCAGAAACTGAAATACCAGCAATGCTTTAAGTCCAACTTTCACCCTGTAGCCTATATGAAACTCACCCGAGCCCTCGAGGCTCCAAACCAGACATGCACACAAGTCTAAAAATATCATACGAACTTGCTTGCGTGATCAAATCGCCAAAATAATACCTAGAACTACGAATTGAACACCAAATTTAATGAAATTTTCTAGAAAACTTTGAAACTTCTATTTTCACAATCGGATGCCCGAATCAAGTCAAACCAACTCCGTTTTTCATCAAATTTCACAGACAAGTCATAAATATGGTATTGGACCTATACCGGGTTCTGGAATCAAAATACGGACCCGTTATCCCAAAAGTCAAACTATGGGTCAACCCTTTCAAATTCATTAAGCCTTTAGCTTTCAAATTTCAACAAAGTCCGATAACTCGGTTTAGAGACTTCTGAATTCGATACGGACCCACCGGGACCATCAAAATACGAATCTGGGTCTGTTTGCTAAAAATGTTGACCGAATTCAACTCAAATAGTTTTCAAAGCAAAATTTCATATTTTTCACAATTTTTAATATAAAAGGTTTCAGGAAGCTCGCAAGGACTGCGCATGCAAATCGAGGAGGGTAAAAATAAGATTTTTAAGGTTTCGAATCACAGAATTAGATTTTAAAACATAAAATTACCTATCGGGTCATCACATTGGCATTCAAAGGCCCATGTGCTGCATTGATTGAGGCGGGTCCAGTGAATTTTTATTTTACAAACCAATATCTGATATCATTGTAAGATTTCTCCTTTTTGGTACTTTAATTTACGATTGCTGTATAATTATTTCAATGTTTCACGATTAGATGCTGCTTTCATCAACTAAATTTAGTCGATGATCACATCAAAAGTACAAAAGGATATGAAAATTGTGCAAATGCTGAACACAAGCTTTCAAATAATAATAATAATAATAATAATAATAATAATAATAATAATTATTATTATTATTATTGTTGTTGTTGTTGTTATCACTTAAGTATTTCAGGCCCTCTATTCCCTCAACTTTAATTTTTAAATTGTTACTATATTTTTTAGCCTAATTGCCATTGAGAACATTACTGTGTGAATGCCAGCAAATTCATTTTGAAAATTTTTAAATTATACTAAATGAGACAAAGAAAGTACTTGAATGAGGAAAAAAAGAGAATAGAATATTTAGCAACATTTACCAGTTTATAACAAACGTATCAAGATTAGATTAATTAGATTATTGCGAGGTTTCATCGGTCTAAAGTTGTAATAGAGAATGATCCATTAAATGGAATTCCATTTAGACAACATTTGCAAATAATGATTTGTTTTGTAAAAAAAATAATCATTGGCATAAAAATTTAGAAAGATTAAATTTTTGTGTCTTAAAAAAGAAAGATACAAATTATTTTCAAGCTTTAACTCATCCAAAATTCGTAGGGAGCTGAGAAGGAGCTTACGATTAAAGAGTGTTACAAATATTGAAAATATCAAACCAGAACTTCAAGCAAATTTCAAAGCTTTTAGGTAAATCACCTTGTAATTAATTAGTACCATTAAAAATAATATATGCACCCTGTTGGACTCGTGCTGAGCACGGGCTGTACATTACCTAGTAACTGAATATATTAATTCATAATGAAATATTTATCTTCCTATACATTATTTGAAACCTTATTACCCTCCCTACTCAATTTTTAATTTAATTACATGGTCATATATAATTTACTAATTATATACAAATAAGTTTTAAATGAGTATCCCTTTATATTAGGAATTGAATAAGGAATATCAGTTATTTTCATATCCATTTATACTCGCCCACTCTCTCTCTCCGTCTCTCTCTCTCTCTCTCTCTCTCTCTCTCTCTCTCTCTTGCAAAGCCTGAAGATTCACTTCGCTTTAGTTGGTCATATGTCTCTCTCTCTCTTGCAAAGCCCGGAGACTCATAAGGAATATCAGTTTATGATTTGAAAATACGAATGCTCAAGGAAGTTAAAAATGCAAAGCCTGAAGATTCACTTCGCTTTAGTTATGCTATAACATATGCAGAGACTTTAATCTCTCTTAATTCTCTGTAGGATTATAAATTTTAAAAGTATTTGACCCTTCACCATTGACAGCCACTAAAAAGCTTTGAAGCTTTAAAATTGAATTTGGGTTTTCAAAAATCATTATTTGTTTGGATTGGGTATTGTTGCAAATAATTGGGAATATTGTTTGGAGTTTATATCTCAATTTTGAGGGTGTTTTGGTGAAGATTAGACTTGATTTTGGCTGAATTTCAGATTGAAACTCGAAGAAGAAGAAGAAGAAGAAGAAGAAGAAGAAGAAGAAGAAGAAGAACACATGACATACAATATACTTACGAAATTGTAGTAAAGTTGTATTATAATTGTATGTAAATTGTATTCTGTTATAGTTATATATTTTTTTATTTTTTGAATATTGAATGAAATGTCACGACCCAATTCTCCTATAGGTCGTGATGGCGCTCAATGTTACCGCAAAGCAAGCCAACAGTAAATTACCATGTTATTTCTCCTTTAATAAGATTTCAAGTAATTAAATTCCATTAATTAAAAGGTTAGAAAATAGCTAAATTTAAATGGATAGACGAAAGAAGCTAAGTGCAATCATAGCAATAGAATAATCCAAAACCATATGTCTGCTAGTGTGTGTGCCAAGACTTGGTATCACAAGTGTATGAGCAATTAGAGGAATATACAAAACTCTAACTACTGTCTGAATATAAGTAGACATAATGTAAATACAAAAGAGAGACTCTAGGGGTTGCAGAATGGCTCAGGATGCAGCTCACCACTAGGCCTCGGGATATCTGGGATGTGCGCCGGTAGGAGCGTCAGATGCACCTGCCTCAGATCTTGCACAGTCAGTGGATAAGTGTAGCGTGAGTACATAAATAATATATACCCAGTAAGTATCTAGTCTAACCTCGAAGAAGTAATGACGAGGGGTCGATTTCGACACTTACTATGGGCTAACAATATGAATATAGAAATTCTAAATAAACATGGGTTGTGTAAATAATAATAATAACTCATTAACAAACAGGAACAAATAACTCTTTCACAATTTAATAAATTCCAAGTAAATTCCTTTCATGACTAATTGTAACTTCACAAACCACAAAATAATATCAAGTATGATTAGGCCGCGAGTATTATTAAGCACGATTTATGCCGAGTTCGTACGTCCCGATCTAGAATAACGTGTACACTACTGAGGGACGTTCGGCACAATCCATAGATTCATCTATCAACTGTCGAGGCGTTCGGCCCGCTCCACAAGAAGAGGGGATATATTAGAAGCATTTGACTTAAACGTTATAACAAGGCTAATACACAGTGTAATAAAGTTTCCATTAACGGTCAAGTAATCCGCTGAAAATTCAAGTAGGTGAAATTCGGTCTTTTACAATTTCTCTAACTAGTTCTAATATAATTTAGGCACTTAAATTGACAAGTAGGGTGCAAGTTGTCACGACACTAAATCTCACCCGTCGTGATGGTGCCTATCTCGATACTAGGCAAGCCGACAACATCAATAACCCACAATTTCTTAACATACGAAAAATATAATAATTAAGTTTAAGAGAAAATTCCACAAATACTGGATATAAATACACTCTCAAAACCCGGCGTCATTGAGTACATGAGCATCTATACATTACAAGTCTGAACGACATGGTCTACAATAGTCTGAGACCAAATGCAGTAAACAAGGAGATAGGGAAGGAGAGACAGAGTCTGCGAAATACGAAAGCCACCTCTGAATCTCCAAAAAATCAAATGTGCGAAAGAATCAACACCCATTATGTCCGGGATCACCTGGATCTGAACACGAAGTATAGGGTGTAGTATGAGTACAACCAACTCAGTAAGTAACAATAATAAATAAGAACTTAGAGTAGTGAGGAGCTTCAAAGCTAAGTCCAAATATAGCAATTTTCAACAAAAAAGGGTAGGCGTGCTCTCAAGTTCAACATTTAAAATTTCATAGTAATTTCATATCAACTTGGACTAAAACAGAAGATAATGTCTTTCAGAAATTTCCAAAACAGTGATATGTGACAACTGAAATGCAATAAATAATGAGATCAATGCATCCTCTCAGAGTAACAGTCACTCAATCCTCTTATTCACTCCAACCTCACAGTCACTCTTTCCTCAGAGTCACTCAGCACTCGAGACTCGCACTCCGTAGGTACCTGCGCTCACTGGGGTGTGTACAAACTCTGAAAGGGCTCCTTTAGCCCAAGCGCTATAACAAGCCAATCATGGCATAAATCAATGAAACATGTTGCGGCGTGCAGCCCGATCCCATAAATATCCTCACAATTAGGCCATCAGCCTCACTCAGTCATCAACCTCTCCAGTCTCTCGGGCTCTCAGAAATCATGACAAGCAGCCGAACAACAATGATATGATGCATCAATAATGAATAAGAGAGACTGAGGTAAAAATGTGCAAATAAAACTATGACTGAGTGCAAAACAGCAATTTAGCACATAATTCCACAAGTACACGACCTTTGTGGGTCCCAACAGTGTAAATATATGATTTAACATGATTTATAGATCAATTTCTCTAACACGTGAAAAATTGTACGGATATCAACAGATTTTTCAACTACACAGTTCCATGGAATTAGCCAAGTCACAATTCCTACGGTGTACACTCTCAAGCCAGTCACCTAGCATATGCGTCACCTCAAAACCAATCACATAACACATAATTTGGGGTTTCATAACCTCAGGACAAAATTTAGAACTGTTACTTACCTCAAACCGTGCAATTCTTTATTCTGCTATGCCTTTGCCTCGCGAATCGTCCTCCGAATGCCTCGAATCTAGTCGCAATTAATTCAATTCAGTCAATACGAATTATAGAAATTTAATTCCATATGAAAATATAAATATTTCCAAGAAAATACGAAATTGCACTCAAAAATCACCTATGGGGCCCACGTCTCGGAACTCGATAAACATTACAAAATATGAATGCCAATCCAACCACGAGTCCAACCATAGAAATTTCATCAAATTCCGATATCAACTCGACCCTCAAACCTTCAATTAAAATCTTTGACGATTTATACCATTTTCAACCCAATCTTCACCCATTTGAACTCAACAATCTTTCCACAAACCTTATTGGCAGAATCATACTCCCAATCACCCATCTTTACCCAAACTAGAAATTGAAGACTAGGGTTAGAAATTCTTACCTCTTTGAAGCCCTAGCAAGATCCTTGTGAAATCTTCAAACCTTGAACAAAAGTTGATGGACAAATGACTAGATCTTCACTTTCTCTCTCTAAGATGCTCTCACCTTTCTCTAAAATATCAGATGAAACCCTTCAAAATGACCCCTAATAGTGTTTTATAAGAATGGGTTTCGGGTTTATAAAACCAAAAAAATGAAGCCCCGAAACACACTCTACGATCGCATATGCAACCGCATAATGCTTCTGTGGCCCGGCTAATGGGTCGCAAAAAGGCCCTCCGGAACTGGGTGTCTTCTGCCAGGGTATGCGGTCACTATGCGGCCCGCAGACATGTTCTACGGTCGCATAATGCACTGCAAAACAGTTCTGCGGTCGCATAATCGACCGCAGATTTGCACCCTCACCTGCCGAGCTTCTGCCCATTATGCGGCCCGCAGAGTGATTCTGCGGCCGAAAAATGGACCGCAGAAATGCATCTTTCTGCCAAAATTTTCCTTTACTCACCAACGCATTGTTCAACCCAAAAAGTCGGAGTCTTGTACTACCCTTGTACTAATTAATCTACATCGGCACCACAAAACCTTAATTTACTTAGCAAAATGTTTTCGGGGTCGTTACACATAAGTCCACATCCGGTCAACCTTTTTAACTTAAGTTCCAAACCTTAGAACTAAGTGTTCCAAATTATTCCAAAATCTCACCAGACCCAAATCAATTACCCCGGCAAAGTCAAATAACAATCGTAAAGCACAATTTGAGCAGTAAATAGGGAGACATGGTTGCAATACTCGAAATGACCGGCCGGGTCATTACATAAATATTACAAGTAGTTCATGATTTGGGTCCTAAACTACCTGGACATAAGTATAAATAGTAGATACGCACGGACTTTCGTCACCTCATGCATACGTAGCCCCCGCAATTAGAAGCAATTATTAATTTAAATCACCTATGGGAAAAATTCCCTCTTATAAGGTTAGACAAGAGACTTACCTCGTCTCAAGGCTCACTTTTCGGTCACAGTTTTGCTCTAAAGCCTCAACTCGGTGCCAAACAATCTAAAACTAGTCAAATATTATATAAATTAATAAGTACATGTTCAAAAGTCATATTCTAACTATTAGTGTGATTACCCAACCCCAATTGAAGGATTCCTGAATTCATCCCTGGGCTCACTTGCCCGGATTTCGGAAATGTTTTGAAAAACTTTGCTACCCATAACCTCACGAACTCAAATATATAATTTTCACTCAATTCCATAACCATTTTCGTGGGTAAATCTCATTTTTATTAAAATCTAGGTTTTTCATCTAAACCCATGATTTTTACAATTTTACATGTTAAGATCTACCCATAATCTATGTATTTAACTCACATTGTATAGGGAATACTTACCTCAAAGTTCTAGGTGAAAACCCCCTCCAACAGTTCCAAAATCATGCAAGAGATGAATGAAAATGAGCCAAAATAGTCCAAGTCCCGCATTAAATAAACCATTCTGCCTCCAGTGATTTTCGCACCTGCAGAGGGTTGAACACTTCTGCGGCACCGCATCTGCGGAAAAATCATCGTAGATGCGGCCCTTGCCCAGTTTGCCTACTTTTGCATCTGCGGACCACTGGCCCACTTCTGCGGGTCCGCTCCTGCGACGCGCGTGCCGTTCATGCAGCTTTGGCCACTTTTGCGGTTTCCTCCATCGCGCTTACGCGTTCGCAGGTGCGCACACTCACCCGCATCTGCGGTTCTCGGGCTACTCCTGCTAGGCTGATTCTGCGGCTACTATCTCGCTTCTGTGAGCTCGCACCTGCGGCTGGCCCTCCGCAGGTGCAATTGCACCAGAAGCTGGATGGTACAGCTGCTCACCTAAGGCCAAATGACCTCTGCGCATCGTCCGAATAGAATCTGGGGCCCCTGAGGTCCCGTCCAAACATTCTAACAAGTTTGAAATCATAAAACGGACTCGCTTGCACCCTCGGAACGCGTAAAACAACATTAAAATTAAGAATCACAACCCAAAACCAATAGGATCATCTTATGAACTTCAAATTCTTTTAACTTACTCCGAACGCGCCAAAACATACTTAAACTACTCGGAATGACACTAAATTTGGCGTGCAAGTCTTAAATCACCATACGGAACTATTCCCCGACTCGGAATCCCAAACGGACCTCGATAGCACCAAAACCTACTCCAAACCAAATTTAAAGAACTTTAAAACCTTCAAGTTGCCAACTATCAATATTAAGCGCTAAAACGCTCTCGGGTCATCCAAAACCCGATCCGAAGATACGCCCATGTCACGACCCCAAATTCCCTCTGTAGGATGTTGTGATGGCACCTAGTCTCTAAGACAAGGTAAGCCTATTAATGCAGAATAACAATTGAAATATGAAATAAATAAATCTGCAATTCACATAATTACAACTCCCAACAATCCGGTAGAAATAAGTCACAAGCTTCTAACAATTTATTCTCTATGTCTCTATACATTAGAGTCTAAAGCAAATAAGGAAGACAACATAATAAGATAGAAGGGGACTCCGGAGTCTGCGGGCGCTGGCAGATATACCTCGAAGTCTCCTCGTACAACTAGATTACTGATACTTGGTCTGATAGGATATACCTGGATCTGCACTAAAAGATGTGCAGAAGCGTAGTATGAGTACACCACAGCGGTACCCAGTAAGTGTCAAGCCTATCCTCGGTAGAGTAGTGACGAGATCAGGTCAGGCCCTACTGAAATAATAAAAGACAAGGTGAAATGTTTAACAATATAATAAAAATAAAATGACAATGGAAATGAATCAAGTAAGTAGTATGTCACCAATTAACTACGCAAAATAATGGCAAATAATACCTCGTGGAAACAAAACAGAATATTTTTTAACTTTAAGAAAATCACAACAATAATCAAAGGCAACTTCGACCATAAATCAATATCAACAACGGCACTCTTGATGTACCGCCTCATAGTCCCAAATCATAAATAAATTCACAATATCTCATTTACTTATATCACCGCGGGAGCCTTCACAATTTATTTTAAAGAAAACATTTTTCCTGAAATAGCATCCTGCATTTTAGCCACCCTTATCACACCGCATGACTTCTAGTAGTTTTCCTACTAGCCACGTATATCAAGCCACTCTTATCTCACCGCATGCGTTTCAACACCCAGACCTTATACCACCGCATGCGTATCAATATCATAATTTGCACCTCAAGTGCCCAAATAATTCAATTTTCCAAAATAAACAACATCAATAATATTTTTCCACAACAGGGAGCTCAGAACTCAATCACAACGAGTACAAAAAATCTCACAAAAATATTCGGTAATAAATAACTCAACAAAAATAATATTTCAAAATTCTTAATACGCTGCTTCAATACCAAATTTAAAATGTGAAATACTTCATATTAATAATATTTAAATTAAAGAAAATCAACCTTCAAATAATGCACAGAATAAAAGAAAGTAAAGTTTCGACCAAACAGGTAAAAACAATTAGTAGGAAAACTGTCAGGCAAATTTAGGAATTTAATATAGATCAATGATGATGTCTATAATCGGATAAAATAATTTAATTAATATGTGACCGAGATATATACAATTGAAAAACCAGAGTTTTTCATATTTAGCCCGTGTACACACTCGTCACCTCGTGTACACGACTTTCAACACATTACATATATCACATCAATACCAATCCTAGGGAGAATTTCCCCCACACAAAGTTAGACAAGTCACTTACCTCGACTTACTCCAATTTAATCCACTAGTAGGCTTTTTCCTCGATTATCCAACTCTGAATGACTCGAATCAAGCCAAAATAATTCGATACAGTCAATAAAAATTATAGGAATTAATTTCATAAGAAAATACTACATTTTTCAATAAAATCCGACAACCCATTCAATTACGAGTCCAACCATACCAGTTTCACTCAAATCCTTGAATCGACACCGAAATCTCAAATATTTAGTTTTATGAGATTTCTAAAATTTTCTCAAATGTTAATCTCAAAACACTAATTAAATGGTGAAAACAAATGATGGATTCGGGTAATCTAACCATAATTGAGTTAAGAACACTTACCCCGATGTTTTCTCTGAAAATCTCCCAAACATCGCCTCTCCCCAAGCTCCACTTTGTCAAAAATAGAAAATGGGACGAAGTCCCCTGCTTTATAACTTATAGTTCTGTCTAGACTGCCCTCGGCCCTTGATCCTCGTCCACGATCCTGTGCCTTCGATCCTGGGCCTTTAATCTTGGGCCTCGATCCTGGGCCTCGATCCTCGGCCTTCGGCCTTTGATTTCTGCCCCCGAATTTCCAGCAGAAAAATATTGCAGCAGCGTTTGCAGCAGCTGTTTAAGTCCAACTTTTGATCCGTTAACCATTCGAAACTCATCCGAAACCCTCAGGACCTCAACCAAATACACCAACAAGTCCTACAACATCATACGAACTTATTTGAAACCTCAAATCACATCAAACAACACTAAAATCAGAAATCACACCCCGATTCAAAATTAATGAAACTTAAGAAGCTCCAACTTCTACATTCAATGTCGAAACCTATCAAATCAAGTCCGATTGGCCTCAAATTTTGCACATCAGTCATAAATGATATAACAGAGCTATGAAAATTTTCAGAACTGGATTTCGATCCCAATATAAAAAAGTCAACTCCCTGGTCAAACTTCCAAACTTAAATTCCTATTTTAGCCATTTCAAGTCAAATTTAACTACGGTCTTCCAAATTAAATTCTGAACACACCCTTAAGTCCAAAATCACCATACAGAGTTGTNTCTATAATCGGATAAAATAATTTAATTAATATGTGACCGAGATATATACAATTGAAAAACCAGAGTTTTTCATATTTAGCCCGTGTACACACTCGTCACCTCGTGTACACGACTTTCAACACATTACATATATCACATCAATACCAATCCTAGGGAGAATTTCCCCCACACAAAGTTAGACAAGTCACTTACCTCGACTTACTCCAATTTAATCCACTAGTAGGCTTTTTCCTCGATTATCCAACTCTGAATGACTCGAATCAAGCCAAAATAATTCGATACAGTCAATAAAAATTATAGGAATTAATTTCATAAGAAAATACTACATTTTTCAATAAAATCCGACAACCCATTCAATTACGAGTCCAACCATACCAGTTTCACTCAAATCCTTGAATCGACACCGAAATCTCAAATATTTAGTTTTATGAGATTTCTAAAATTTTCTCAAATGTTAATCTCAAAACACTAATTAAATGGTGAAAACAAATGATGGATTCGGGTAATCTAACCATAATTGAGTTAAGAACACTTACCCCGATGTTTTCTCTGAAAATCTCCCAAACATCGCCTCTCCCCAAGCTCCACTTTGTCAAAAATAGAAAATGGGACGAAGTCCCCTACTTTATAACTTACAGTTCTGTCCAGGCTCTCGGNGCTGCTTCAATACCAAATTTAAAATGTGAAATACTTCATATTAATAATATTTAAATTAAAGAAAATCAACCTTCAAATAATGCACAGAATAAAAGAAAGTAAAGTTTCGACCAAACAGGTAAAAACAATTAGTAGGAAAACTGTCAGGCAAATTTAGGAATTTAATATAGATCAATGATGATGGATATAATCGGATAAAATAATTTAATTAATATGTGACCGAGATATATACAATTGAAAACCAGAGTTTTTCATATTTAGCCCGTGTACACACTCGTCACCTCGTGTACACGACTTTCAACACATTACATATATCACATCAATACCAATCCTAGGGAGAATTTCCCCCACACAAAGTTAGACAAGTCACTTACCTCGACTTACTCCAATTTAATCCACTAGTAGGCTTTTTCCTCGATTATCCAACTCTGAATGACTCGAATCAAGCCAAAATAATTCGATACAGTCAATAAAAATTATAGGAATTAATTTCATAAGAAAATACTACATTTTTCAATAAAATCCGACAACCCATTCAATTACGAGTCCAACCATACCAGTTTCACTCAAATCCTTGAATCGACACCGAAATCTCAAATATTTAGTTTTATGAGATTTCTAAAATTTTCTCAAATGTTAATCTCAAAACACTAATTAAATGGTGAAAACAAATGATGGATTCGGGTAATCTAACCATAATTGAGTTAAGAACACTTACCCCGATGTTTTCTCTGAAAATCTCCCAAACATCGCCTCTCCCCAAGCTCCACTTTGTCAAAAATAGAAAATGGGACGAAGTCCCCTGCTTTATAACTTATAGTTCTGTCTAGACTGCCCTCGGCCCTTGATCCTCGTCCACGATCCTGTGCCTTCGATCCTGGGCCTTTAATCTTGGGCCTCGATCCTGGGCCTCGATCCTCGGCCTTCGGCCTTTGATTTCTGCCCCCGAATTTCCAGCAGAAAAATATTGCAGCAGCGTTTGCAGCAGCTGTTTAAGTCCAACTTTTGATCCGTTAACCATTCGAAACTCATCCGAAACCCTCAGGACCTCAACCAAATACACCAACAAGTCCTACAACATCATACGAACTTATTTGAAACCTCAAATCACATCAAACAACACTAAAATCAGAAATCACACCCCGATTCAAAATTAATGAAACTTAAGAAGCTCCAACTTCTACATTCAATGTCGAAACCTATCAAATCAAGTCCGATTGGCCTCAAATTTTGCACATCAGTCATAAATGATATAACAGAGCTATGAAAATTTTCAGAACTGGATTTCGATCCCAATATAAAAAAGTCAACTCCCTGGTCAAACTTCCAAACTTAAATTCCTATTTTAGCCATTTCAAGTCAAATTTAACTACGGTCTTCCAAATTAAATTCTGAACACACCCTTAAGTCCAAAATCACCATACAGAGTTGTTGCAATCATCAAAATTCTATTCCGGGGTCGTTTGCACATAAGTCGACATCCGGTCACTATTTGAACGTAAGCTTTAAAACTTGGAACTAAGTGTTTCGATTCATTCCAAAAACCTCACCGGACCTAAACCAATTACTCCGGCAAGTCATATATCAGTTATAAAGTACAGAATGAGCAGTAAATAGGGAAACAGGGCTACAACTTTTAAAACGACTGGTCGGGTCATTACATTCTCCCCCTCTTAAACAAACGTTCCTCCTCGAACGGGTTTAGAATTATACCTGGAGTCTCAAATAGGTGTGGATATTTTCTCCGCATCTCCCGCTCAGTCTCCCAAGTAGCTTCTCCTTTTGGCTGGCCTCTCCACTGCACCTTCACGGAAGCAATGTTCTTTGACCTCAGCTTTCGAACCTGCCTATCCAAAACAACCACTGGTTGCTCAAAATAAGATAGATCATTTTCCAATTGAACTAAAATGCAAGTCTAATACATGAGACGGATCGTCGGGATACTTCCGGAGCATAGAAACATAGAATACTGGATGAACTGCAGAGAGACTAGGTGGTAGTGCCAGTCTGTAAGCTACCTCTCCAACTCTCTCAAGAATCTCAAAAGGCCCAATATACCTTGGGCTCAACTTGCCCTTCTTCCCGAACCTCATCACACCCTTCATAGGCGAAATCCGGAGCAAGACCCGCTCACCAACCATGAATGCAACATCACAAACCTTCAGATCCGCATAACTCTTCTATATAGATTGGGTTGTACGAAGTTGATCCTGAATCAATTTAACCTTTCCAAGGTGTCCTGAACCAAATCTGTACCCAATAGCCTAGCCTCGCATAGTTCGAACCAACCCACTGGAGACCGGAACCGCCTGCCATACAAGGCCTCATACGGAGCCATCTGAATACTCAACCGGTAGCTGTTGTTGTAAGCAAACTCCGCAAGTGGCAAGAATTAATCCCAAGAACCCCCAAAATCTATCACACACGCACGAAGCATATCCTCTAGTATCTGGATAGTGCGATCGGGCTGTCCGTCCGTCTTAGGGTGAAATGATGTACTCAACTCTACACAAGTACCCAACTCTCGTTGTACAGCCCTCCAAAACTGTGATGTAAACTGCGTACCCCGGTCAAAGATGATCCATACCAGTACGCCATGGAGTCTGACAATCTCGCGAATATAGACCTGAGCCAGTTGTTCGGACGAGTAAGTAGTAACTACAGGAATGAAATGGGCTGACTTGGTCAACCTATCCACAATCACCCAAACTACATCGAACTTCCTCTGAGTCCGTGGGAGCCCAACAACGAAATCCATAGTGATCTGCTCCCATTTTCATTCTGGAATCTCTAACTTCTGAAGCAATTCACTCGGTCGTTGATGCTCATACTTCACCTGCTGGCAATTTAGGCACCGAGCTACATATTCCACTATGTCTTTCTTCATCCGCCTCCACAAATAGTGCTATCTCAAGTCCTGATACATCTTTGTAGCACTCAGATGAATGGAGTACCGCAAACTTTGAGCCTCCTGGAGAATTAACTCATGCAATCCATCTACATTGGCTACACATAGCATGCCCATCCATAATACACCGTCATCTCCAATAGTGACTTCCTTGGCATCACCGTGCTGACCTGTATCCTTAAGGACAAGCAGATGGGGGTCATCATACTGACGCTCCCTAATACGATCATAAAGAGAAGACTGAGAAATCACACAAGCCAAAACTCGGCTCGACTCGAAAATATCCAATCTAACAAACTGGTTGGCCAAGGCCTGAACATCCAAGGCTAAAGGCCTCTCTGCTACCGGTAAATATACTAAGCTGCCAAACTCTTCGCCTTACGACTCAAGGCATCAGCCACTATATTGGCCTTCCTGGGATGATAGAGAATGGTGATATCATAATCCTTAAGAAACTCCAACCATCTTCACTGCCACAAATTAAGATCCTTCTGTTTAAACAGATGTTGTAGACTCTAGTGATCGGTGTAGAACTCACAATGGACATAGTACAAATAATGCTGCCAAATCTTCAAGGCATGAACAATAGCTGCTAACTCAAGGTCGTGGACCGAATAATTCTTCTTATGTACCTTTAACTGTATGGACGCATAGGCAATCACCCTACCGTCTTGCATCAACACTGCACCGAGACCAATATGCGACGCATCGCAATACATAATATAAGACCCTGAACCTGTAGGTAATACCAATATTGGGGTTGTAGTCAAAGTTGTCTTGAGCTTTTGGAAGCTTTCCTCACATTCCTCGGTCCACCTGAATAGAGCACCCTTTTGGGTCAATTTGGTCATAGGTGCAACAATAGAAGAGAAACCCTCTACAAATCGGTGATAATACCCTGCCAAACCAAGAAAACTCCAAATCCTCGTAGCTGAGGACGGTCTGGACCAACTCTACACAGCTTCAATATTCTTTGGATCCACCTTGATCCCTTCGCATGAAACTATATGACCCAAAATCCCACTGAATCAAGCCAGAATTCACACTTTGAAAATTTTGCATATAACTTCTTTTCTCTCAAGGTCTAAAGCACAGTTCTCAAGTGTTGCTCATGATCCTGACTTCGGGAATACACTAGAATTTTGTCAAATAATACAATGATGAATAAGTCAAGATAGGGCTGGAATACACTGTTCATCAAATGCATAAATATTGTTGGGGCATTTGTCAGCTCAAATGACATTACAAGAAACTCATAATGACCATACCAAGTCCTAAAAGCAGTCTTTGGGATATCTGGCTCCCGAAGCTTCAACTGATGATAGCCTGAACGCAATTCAATTTTAGAGAATACCCTGGCACCCTGAAGCTGATCAAATAGGTCATCAATACCTGTCAATGGATACCTGTTCTTCACTATAACCTTGTTCATCTGGCAGTAATCAATACATATCCGCATAGAACCATCATTCTTCTTCACAAATAAGACAGGAGCACCCCAAGGATATACACTAGGCCTAATGAAACCCTTATCAAGAAACTCTTGCAACTGTTCTTTTAATTCTTCCAACTCTTTTGGGGCCATACAATATGGTGGAATAGAAATGGGCTGAGTACCCAATAACGAATCAATGGCAAAGTCAATATCCCTATAGGGTGGCATACCAGGAAGATCTGCTGGAAATACATCAGGAAAATCCCTTAGTACAGGAACTGACTCCACGGTAGGAGTATCAATACTAACATCTCTCACATAGGCCAGATAGGCATCATACCCCTTCTCAACCATTCATTGAGCTTTAAGAAATGAAACAGCCCTGCTAGGAATATGATCTGAGGTACCTCTTCACTCTAGTCGCGGTAGACCTGGCATAGCCAACGTCACCATCTTGGCGTAAAAATCAAGAATATTGTGATAGGGCGACAACCAGTCCATGCCCAAAATAATATCGAAATCCACCATACTGAGCAATAATAAATCAGCTCTGGTCTCAAAACTATTGATAACAATTAAACACGACCGATACACGCGGTCCACAATAATAGATTCACCCACGGGTATAGATAAATAAATAGAAGAACTTAAGAAATCACGGGATACGCCCAAATACGGGGCAAAATAAGATGACACATAAGAATAAGTGGAGCCTGGATCAAACAAGACTGATGCATCTCTATGACAGATCGGAATAATACATATGATAATAGAATCGGATGCAGCGACCTCTGTCCTAGCAGGAAGGGAATAATATCTAGTCTGGCCTCCCCATCTAGGGCGGCCTCTACCTGTCTGACCTCCATCTCTGGCTGGCTGTGCAGGTGGTGTAGCAACTGGTGTAGTAATCATGGCCCGAGAAGCCTGAGGGACCTATGGAATAGGTGGGGCCTGCAATATTTGTGGAGGTGCACCCCTCCTAAATCTGGGGCAATCCCGCATTATATGACGAGTGTCACCACATTCAAAAAAATCCCTCGGAGGACGTGGCTACTAGGACTAGCTCGGGCCTGATCGACTAGACTGCCTACTGAAGGCACCTCGTACAGGAGGTATAGAAGATATTGGCGGTGCATAATATGGAACCTGAGGTCTGGGAGTAGCCGGAATACCACTGGAAGCCGGAAGTGCTGAATGAATAGGACGGCATACATAACCTCTACCATGACGGGCTGCAGTTGGGGCACGAGAATTATTATATGTGCCAGAATCTCGGGGTCTCTTAGTTTCCCTCTCTTTTCTCTCCTGAGTTTGCATACCCTCCAATATCCTAGCAATTGACACCACATGTTGGTATGTGATGTCCATCTCCAGTTCTCGGCCCATACTAAATTTGATACTAGGGTGGAGCCCTTCAATAAATCGGCGAACTCATTCTCGAATAGTAGCAACTAAGGCTGGTGCATGCCTAGCCGAATCACTGAATCAGACTGCATATTTCGACACGGTCATAGAACCCTGGCCCAGCTACTCAAACTCTGCGTGCCATGCATCTCTAAGACTCTGAGGAACATACTCTTTTAAAAACATATCTGAAAATTGAGTCCAAGTGAGTGAAGCTGCCTCAGCCGGACTATCCAACTCATATGCTCGCCACCACTGGTAGGCTGCTCCTCTAAGCTGAAATGCCGTGAAAGAAACCCCACTGGAATCCACAATACCTATAGTACAGAGGATACAATGACATTCCTCCAGAAAACCCTGAGCACCCTCTAAAGCTAAACCGCTGAATGTGGGAGGGTGGTACTTTTTGTGCCTCTCGAGCCTGAGCTACTCCCCCCTGAAACTGATGCCCTAACCTCGGGTCGAACTGGAACAACTGGTTGCACTGGTATAACCTTTGGGGCATGGTCAACCTGGGTCCGTGGCTTTGGCATATGGGCGGCGGGAGTCTGTGCTTCTCCCCTAGCCCGAGATATGGCAGGAACAAGTGGAATTAACCCTGCCTGAGCTAGAGTGCCAAACATGTTCAAAAATTGGGCAAGCGTTTCCTGAAGTGCAGGAGTAGTAACAGGCGTCTCAAATGTCTGCTCTCCAACTAGAGCTACTGGTGGCTCTGCTGCAGCAGCTCGTGCAGGTGCTCTAGCCGCACCACGTGGTCTTCCTCGGCCTCTGGCACGGCCTCTGCCCTATCCCCAGCCTCTTGTGGATCCAACAGGAGGTGCGAGTGTCTGATCATCAGATCCAGTTATGTGTGTCCTCACCATCTGTGAGAGAATAGAAAGATAATGGTTTAGAACTTTGAAGTCAACAGTGCGCATGATAAGGAGTCAAAGAAGTGAATATTTTCATAACAGTTCCATAGCCTCCCGAAGATAAGTACAGACATCTCCATACCAATCTGCAAGACTCTACTAAACCTGCTTGTGACTCATAACACCTATGAACCTAGAGCTCTGATACCAACTTGTCACGACCCCAAATTCCCTCCGTAGGATGTCATGATGGCACCTAGTCTTTAAGGTTAGGTAAGCCTATCAATGCGGAATAACAATTGAAATATGAAATAAATAAATCTGCAATTCACATAATTACAACTCCCAAAAACTGGGTAGAAATAAGTCACAAGCTTCTAAGAATTTATTCTCTATGTCTCTATACATCAGAGTCTAAAGCAAATAAGGAAGACAACATAATAAGATAGAAGGGGACTCCAGAGTCTGCGGACGCTGGCAGATATACCTCGAAGTCTCCTCGTACAGCTAGATTACTGATGCTTGGTCTGATAAGATATACCTGAATCTACACAAAATGATGTGCAAAAGCATAGTATGAGTACACCACAGCGGTAAACAGTATGTGCCAAGCCTAACCTAGGTAGATTAGTGACGAGATCAGGTCAGGCCCTACTTGAATAATAAAAGACAAGGTGAATGTTTAACAATATAATAAAAATGAAATGACAATGGAAATGAATCAAGTAAGTAGTATGTCACCAATTAACTACGCAAAATAATGGCAAATAATACCTCATGGAAACAAAACAGAATTGTTTTCAACTTAAAGAAAATCATAGCAATAATCAAAGGCAACTGTGGCCATAAATCAATATAAACAAGGGCACTCCCGAGGTAACGCCTCATAGTCCCAAATCTCATTTATCATCGTAGGAGCCTTCACAATTTATTTTAAAGAAAATAGTTTTCCCGAAATAGCATCCCGCATTTTAGCCAACCTTGTCACACCGCATGACTTTTAGTAGTTTCCCTACTAGCCACGCGTATCAAGCCACCCTTATCTCACCGCATGCATTTTAACACCCAGACCTTATACCTCTTCATGCGTATCAATATCACAATATATCATAATTTGCACCTCAAGTGCCCAAATAATTCAATTTGCCAAAATAAACAGCATAAACAATAATTTTCCACAACAGGGAGCTCACGGCTCAATCACAACGAGTACAAAAAATCACACAAAAATATTTGGGAATAAATAACTCAACAAAAATAATATTTCAAAATTTTTAATAAGTTGCTTCAATACCAAATTTAAAATGTCAAATACTTCATATTAATAATATTTAAATTAAAGAAAATAAACCTTCAAATAATGAACATAATAAAAGAAAGCAAAGTTTCGACCAAACAGGTAAAAACAATTAGTAGAAAAACTGTCAGGCAAATTTAGGAATATAATATAGATCGATGATGATGACTATAATCGGATAAAATAATTTAATTAATGTGTGATAGAGATATATACAATTTAAAAATCAGAGTTTTCCACATTTAGCCCGTGTACACACTCGTCACCTTGTGTACACGACTTTCAACACATTACAATTATCACATCAATACCAATTCCTAGGAGGAATTTTCCCCACACAAAGTTAGATAAGTCACTTACCTCGACTTGCTCCAATTTAATCTACTAGTAGGCCTTTTCCTCGATTATCCAACTCTGAATGGCTCGAATCTAGCCAAAATAATTCGATACAGTCAATAAAAATTATAGGAATTAATTTCATAAGAAAATACTACATTTTTCAATAAAATTCGAATTTAACTCAAAAATCGCATGTGAGGCCCACGTCTCGGAATCCGACGAAACTCACAAAATATGACAACCCATTGAATTATGAGTCCTACCATATGAGATTTACTCAAATCTGACTCTGAATCGATACCGAAATCTCAAAAATATATTTCTATGAGATTTCTAAAATTTTCCCAAATTTCAATCTCAAAACACTAATTAAATTGTGAAAACAAATGATGGATTCAGGTAATCTAACCATAATTGAGTTAAGAACACTTACCCCGATATTTTCTCTGAAAATCTCCCAAAAATCGCCTCTCCCCAAGCTCCAATTTGTCAAAAATGGAAAACGGGACAAAGTCCCCTGCTTTATAACTTACAGTTCTATCCAGGCTGCCCTCGGCCCTCGATACTGGGCCTCGATCTTCGGCCTTCAATCGTAGGCCTTGGTCTTCGGCCTTCGACCCTCGGCCTCGATCCTAGGCCTCGGTCTTCGGCCTTCGATTTCTGCCCCCCAATTTCCAGCATCAAAATTTTGCAGCAGCTTTTGCAGCAACTGTTTAAGTCCAACTTTTGATCCGTTAACCATTTGAAACTCACCCGACACCCTCGGGATCTCAACCAAATACACCAACAAGTCCTAAAACATCATACGAACTTATTTGAAACCTCAAATCACATCAAACAACACTAAAATCACAAATCACACCCCAATTCAAGTGTAATGACCTGACCAGCCATTTTGCATTCTGGAACCCCGTTTCCCTAAACAAGACTTCCCTTACCTGATTTTACTGATTTATGACTTGCGGGGACGGTTGGTTCGGGATTTGGAAGCGTTTGGGTTGAAATCGGAATATTTGGTTCCTTAAGGTTGGCTTGAAAGGCCAAGTTTGACTTCGTTCAATATTTTGAGTAAACGACCTCGAAATCAGGATTTGATGGTTCCAATAGGTTTGTATGATGATTTCAAACTTGGGCATATGTTCGGATAGGGTTTTGGATGACCCGGGAGCATTTTGGCGCCCAATAGTGAAAGTTGGTTCTTGAAGGTTTTAGAAGTTCATTAAAATTTTGGTTTGGAGCGGGTTTTGGTAATATCGAGGTCCAAATGGAATTTTCAGACATGAAATAGTTCTGCAGTGTCATTAAGACTTGCACGCAAAATTTGGTGTCATTCTGAGTAGTATAAGTACGTTTCGGCGCATTCGAAGTAAATTGAAGAACTTGAAGTTCTTAAGTTTGATTCAATTGGTTTTAGGGTGTGATTCTAAGTTGTAATGTCATTTTGGGCATTCCGAGAGTTTGAGCAAGTCCGTTTTATGGTTCTAAACTTGTTAGTATGTTTGGGCGGGGCCCCGAGTGTCAATCGGACGAGGCTCAGACCAAGTTAGGAGCTTGAAGCAACAATTGAAGCTCCCAGATCTGTCATAATCGCACTTGCGCTTGGCCAGCCGCAGGTGCACGCTCCCAGGTGCGAGCCGCGAGCCGCTGAAGCGAGAAATGGAAGGCAGTCTAGAATTCGCAGATGCAGAAGATTGGGCGCACCTGCGTGAGTGCAGGTACGAGAGACATAGTCGTAGGTGCGGCTAGGCTCGCAGAAGCGGCCCTTCTTGTCCGCAGATGTGGAGCCTGACCAGATGAAGGAAAAGCGCACCTACGAGGCATTTGCCGCAGGTGCATCCCAAAGCACCACAGATGCTAAAGTCGCTAGGCAGTGAGGGCTCTTTTAATACGGACTTAGGCCATTTTTATCACATTTTCTCTCACTCTTGGGCGATTTGACAGCTTTGAAGGAGGGGATTCCGACCTAGCTTTGTGGGGTAGGTAATTTGATTCCGGGCATACGCCCAAGTCCCAAATCATGATACGGACCCACCGAAACTGTCAAAATACTGATCTAAGTCCGTTTGCTAAAAATTTTGACCAAGGTCACCTTAGTTGAGTTTTAAAGCTCTAATTCACATTTTAATTCATTTTTCGCATAAAAACCTTCCGAAAAATTTTACGGACTGTGCACGCAAGTCGAGTAATTATAAATAGTGCTTTTCGAGGTCTTAGAACACATAATTAATTCTTAAATTTAAAGATGACATTTTGGGTCATCAAAGTTCAAAATTATAACTTAAATTTCAGTAATACCATTTAGCAATTTTCATTTCAAGGAATTTAAGTAGAATAAATCATGGAGAGTTTCCAAATAATTACCATGCGCAATTATGCCGAGGTCGTACGGCCCGGTCCAACATAATATTAAATTGTGCGCCCTGCCGGAGGGTCGAACGACGCGAACCATAGATGCATCTATTTACTATCGAGGCGCTCGACCCGATCCACAAATGACAATTATTTTCAACAAAACACAAATTTCGCATTTACAGTCAAGTATCTTATACAAACCTTCAAGTAAGCGAATTTAACCTTATACAATTCTTTTATCAATTTCTATCATGACTAAGTGATTATATTAGCAAGTAAGGGCACAGACATTCCAAGTATAGCATGATATGGGTCCTAGATTACCCGGACAATAGCATAATAGTAGCTACATACGCAATCTCGCCACCTCGTACGTACGTAGCACCCACAATTAGGTACAAACATTTATTTAATTCAAAAAATAGGAATTTAAGTTTGGAAGTTTGACCGGGGAGTTGACTTTTTGATATCGAGGTCGGAATCTATTTCTGAAAATTTTCATAGCTCCGTTATGTCATTTATGAGTTGCGTACAAAATTTGAGATCAATCAGACTTGATTTGATAGGTTTTGGTGTTGTTTGTAGAAATTGAAAGTTTCAAAATTCATTAGGCTTGAATCTATGAGTGATTCATGTTTTTAGTGTTGTTGAATGTGATTTGAAGACTCGACTAATTCCGTATGGTATTTTAGGACTTGTTGGTATATTTGGTTGAGGTCCCGAGGGGCTCGGGTGTGTTTCAGAGTATTTTCCTTCATTTTGGCACTGTTGCTAGCTACTGGTTTCTGGTATTTTAAACCTTCTTCACGATCGCGAAGATTGGGATACGATCGCGTAGGCTTAGTTGAGGTAGTGTTAATTTTGATCTTTGCGATCGCTTGAGGTCAACCGCAATCGCATAGGTTTGGCAAGCCGTGCATCGCGATCGCGTGGCATTGTTTGCGATCACGTAAGGTTAATTGAGGGCTGTTAAGTTTTGTGCTTCGCGATCGCGTGAAGCGGGATGCGATCGCGTAGCTTTATGACCTTGTAACTCGCGAATGCGTGAAGAGGACTGTGATTTTGTATAGCTGGGATTTCTATGCTATGCGATCGCGTGAGGATATACGCGATCGCGTAGAGTTAATTTGGGCAGTGGTAATTTCTGCTTCGCGATCGCGATCGCGATGTTCGCGATCCCATTTTCCATTTTTAACGAATTGGAGCTCGGATTGAGGCGATGTTTGCGATATTTTCAGAGAAAACGCTGGGTAAGTGTTCTTAACTCAATCTTTGTTAGATTACCCAAATCTATCACTGATTTTCACATTTAATTGATGATTTAAGTTGGAAAAGTTTGAAAACCCTCTTGGATAGGTTTGAGGATTTGAAGGTCTAACTCTTATTGGAATTTAGTCATTTTGGTATAGTTAGACTCGTGGTTGAATGAGCATTCATATTTTGTAACTTTTGCCGGATTCCTAGACGCCATTTTTGAGTTAATTTTGGATTTTTATTGAAAAATGTTGTATTTTCTTACACAATTAATTCTATAATTTTTGTTGACTGTATCGAATTAATTATGACTAGATACGAGTCGACCGAAATCGAAAAATCGAGGAAAAAGCATACTACTTGGTTAAATTGGAGCAAGTCGAGGTAAGTGACTTGTCTAGCCTTGTGTGGGGGACATTTCCCCTAGGGTTGGTATTAATTGTGATGTGATAAAAGTCGTGTACGCGAGGTGACGAGTGTATATACGGACTAACTGTGAAGGATTATGTTTTTAAATTGTGAATATTATTGTTGCATATTAATTAATTTATTAAATCTTGTTATATTTTCCATCGTTGATTTGATTTTATACTTTAAATTTGCTTGACCTTTTCCTGCTAATTGTTTTACCTGTTTAGTTGAAACTCGGTTCCTTTTTATTCTATGCATTATTTGAAATTGATTTTCTTAAATTTAAATAATATTAATATGAAATATTTGACATTTTAAATTTGGTATTGAAACAACGCATTAAAGATTTTAAAATATTATTTTGCTGAATATTTGTGTAAGATTTTTGTTCTTATTGTGATAGAGCCGTGAGCTCTTTATTGTGGAAAAATATTATTGATGATTTATTTTGGCATGAGCCATGAGCTCTTTATTTTGGAAAGCATTGTTGTTGAATTATGTTGGCACGTTAAATTATTTGAGCACTTGAGGTGCAAATTGTGATATATTGTGATATTGATATGCATGCGGTGGTATAAGGTTTGGGTATTAAAATGTATGCGGTGAGATAAAGGTGGCTTGATACGTGTGGCTAGTAGGGGGAACTACTAGAAGTCATGCGGTGTGATAAGGATGGCTAAAACGCGGGATGCTATTTCGGAAAAAATATTTTCTTTAAAATAAATTGTGAAGGCTCCCACGGTGAGATAAGAAAATGAGATATTGTGAATTTATTTATGATTTGGGACTACGAGGCAGTACCTCGGTAGTGCCCTTGTTGATATTGATTATGGCCATAGTTGCCTTCGATTAATTGTTGTGATTTTCATAAAGTTGAAAGAAATTCTGTTTTGATTCCACGAGATATTATTTGCAATTATTTGGTGTCATTAAATGTGACATACTATTGATTCATTTCTATAGTCATTTTATCTTATTAAATTGTTTAAACATTTTTTCATGTCATTATCTATTCTCCAGTAGGGCCTTACCTGATCTCGTCACTACTCTACTGAGGTTAGGCTTGGCACTTACTGGATACCGCTGTGGTGTACTCATACTACACTTCTGCACATCTTTTTGTACAGATCCAGGTACATCTTACAAGTCTAGACGTCAGTGAGTTACCTGCGCATGGAGACTTCGAAGTATATCTGCCAGCGTCCGCAGGCTCCGGAGTCCCCTTCTATCATTTTATGTTGCTTCCTTATATGTTTTATTTAGACCTTGATACATATAAACATTGAGAATAAATTTTTAGAAGCTTGTGACTTATTTCTATCGGGTTTTGGGAGTTGTAATTAATTGAATTGTAGTTTATTTATTTCAGATATTTACGATTATTCTACATTGATAGGCTTACCTAATCTTAGAGATTATGTGCCATCACGACCTCCTACGGAGGGAATTTGGAATCGTGACAAGTTGGTATCAGAGCACTAGGTTCATAGGTTTCATGAGTCACAAGCTAGTTTAGTAGAGTCTTGCGGATCGGTACGGAGACGTCTGCACTTCAGGATACTCTTGCCCAGATTTTGAGCATGTTTGGCACTTTAGCTCAGGGAGGATTAATTCCACTTGCTCCTGCCACATCTCAGGTTGGGGGAGGAGCGCAGACTCCACCCGCCCGTACTCCAGAGCCACGGGCTCTAGTGGACCATGCCCCAAAGGTTATACCAGTGCGGCCAGTCGTCCCAGTTCGGCCTGAGATTAGGACAACAGTTTCTGAGGGGGAGCAGCTCAGGCTTGAGAGGTATAAGAAGTACCACCCTCCCACTTTTAGCGGTTTAGCTTCAGAGGATGCTCAGGGTTTTCTGGAGGAATGTCACTGTATCCTTCGTACTATGGGTATTGTGGATTCCAGTGGGGTTTCTCTCACGGCATTCAAGTTTAGAGGAGCAGCCTACCAGTGGTGGCGGGCATATGAGTTGGATAGTCCGACCGAGGCAGCTTCACTTACTTGGACTCGATTTTCAGATATGTTCTTAAGGGAGTATGTTCCTCAAAGGCTTAGAGATGCATGGCGCGCAGAGTTTGAGCAGCTGCGCCAGGGTTCTATGACCCTGTCAGAATATGTGGTCCGATTTAGTGATTTGGCTAGGCATGCACCAACCTTAGTTGCCACTATTTGAGAGCGGGTTCGCAGATTTATTGAGGGTCTTCACGCTAGTATCATATACAATATGGACTGAGAGCTAGAGATGGACATCACATACCAACAGGTGGTGTCAATTTCTAGGAGATTGGAAGGTATACGGACTCGGGCGAGGGAAGAGAGGGAAGCTAAGAGACCCCGAGATTCTGGCACATGTAATAATTCTCGTGCCCCAGTTGCAGCCTGTCATGGTAGAGGCTATGTGAGCCATCCTATTCATTCAACACTTCCAGCTTACAATGGTATTCCGACTGCTCCCAGACCTCAGGTTCCGTATTATGCACCACTAGTGTCTTCTGTACCTCCTGTACGGGGGTGATTTCAGCGGGATGTCTACTCGATCAGGCCCGAGCCCGTCGCAGCAACCATGTCCTCTGAGGGCTTATTTTGAGTGTGGTGACACTCGTCATATTATGAGTGATTGCCCCAGATTTAGGAGAGGTTCCCCTCCATAGAATTCTCAGGCCCCACCTATTCCACAGGGTCCTCAGGCTTCTCAGGCCATGATTACTGCACCAGTTTCCACTCCACCTGCACAACCAGCTAGAGGTGGAGGTCGGGCAGGTAGAGGTCACCCTAGAGGGGGAGGCCAGGCCAGATATTATGCCCTTCATACTAGGGCAGATGCTATTACATCCGATCCTATTATCATAAGTATTATTCCGGTCTGTCATAGAGATACATCAGTCTTATTTGATCCAGGTTCCACTTACTTTTATGTGTCATCTTATTTTGCCCCGTATTTGGGCATATCACGTGATTCCTTGAGTTCTTATATTTATGTATCTACACTCATGGGTGAATCTATTATTGTGGACCGTGTGTATCGGTTGTGTTTAATTGTAATCAGTGCTTTTGAGACCAGAGCTGATTTATTATTGCTCAATATGGTGGATTTCGATATTATTTTGGGCATGGACTGGTTGTCTCCCTATCACGTTATTCTTGATTATTATGCCAAGACGGTAACGTTGGCTATGCCAGGTCTACCGCGGCTAGAGTGGAGAGGTACCTCAGATCATGTTCCTAGTAGGGTTATTTCATTTCTTAAAGCTCAACGAATGGTTGAGAAGGGTGTGATGCATATCTGGCCTATGTAAGAGATGTTAGTATTGATAATCCTACTGTGGAGTCAGTTCCTATAGTAAGGGATTTTCCCGATGTATTTTCAGTGGATCTTCTGGGTATGCCACCGATAGGGATATTGATTTTGGCATTGATTTGTTACAGGGCACTCAGCCCATTTCTATTCCACCATACTGTATGGCCCCAACAGAGTTGAAAGAATTAAAAGAACAGTTATGAGAATTGCTTGATAAGGGTTTCATTCGGCCTAGTGTATCGCCTTGGGGTGCTCTTGTCTTATTTGAGAAGAAGAAGGATGGTTCTAAGCGGATGTGTATTGATTACTGCCAGCTGAACAAGGTTACGGTGAAGAACAGATATCCATTGCCACGTATTGATGACCTATTTGATCAGATTCAAGGTGCTAGAGTATTCTCTAAGATCGACTTACATTCAGGCTATCATCAATTGAAGATTCGGGAGCCAGATATACCGAAGACTGCTTACAGGACTCGGTATGGTCATTACAAGTTCCTTGTGATGTCTTTTGGGCTGAGCAACGCCCCAACAACATTTATGCACTTAATGAATAGTGTATTTCATCCCTATCTTGATTATTTTGTCATTGTGTTTATTGACGACATTCTGGTGTATTCCCGGAGTCGGGAAGATCATGAACAACACCTGAGGACTGTGCTTCAGATTTTGAGAGAAAAGAAGTTATATGCAAAATTCTCAAAGTGTGAATTATGGCTTGATTCGATGGGATTTTTGAGCCATATAGTTTCATGCGAGGGGATCAAGGTAGATCCAAAGAAGATTGAATCAGTGCAGAATTGGTCCAGACCATTCTCAGTTACGGAAATCCGGAGTTTTCTTGGTTTGGCAGGGTATTTTCGCCGATTTGTAAAGGGTTTCTCTTCTATTGCTGCATCTATGACCAAATTAACCTAGAAGGGTGCTCCGTTCAGGTGGACCGAGGAATGTAAGGAGAGCTTTCAAAAGCTCAAGACATCTTTAACAACATCCCCAGTATTGGTATTACCTGCAGGTATAGGGTCTTATACTGTGAATTGTGACGCGTCACGTATTGGTCTCGGTGCCGTGTTGATGCAAGATGGTAGGGTGATTGCCTACGCGTCCAGATAGTTAAAGGTGCATGAGAAGAATTATCATGTACATGACCTGGAGTTAGCAGTTATTGTTCATGCCTTAAAAATTTGGTGGCATTATTTGTACGGTGTCCATTGTGAGGTCTACAACGATCACCGGAGTCTACAACATCTGTTTAAACAGAAGGATCTTAATTTGCGGTAGTGGAGATGGTTGGAGTTGCTTAAGGATTATGATATTACCAATCTTATCATCCTGGGAAGGCCAATGTAGTGGCCGATGGCTTGAGTCGTAAGGCGGAGAGTTTGGGCATCTTAGCATATTTACCGATAGCAGAGAGGCCTTTAGCCTTCGATGTTGAGGCCTTAGCCAACCAGTTTGTCAGGTTGGATGTTTCGGAGCCGAGCCGAGTTTTGGCTTGTGTGGTTTCTCAGTCTTCTCTTTATGATCGTATCAGGGAGCGTCAGTATTATGACCCTCATTTGCTTGTCCTTAAGGATACAGTTCAGCACAGTGATGCCAAGGAAGTCACTATTGGAGATGACGGTGTACTACAGATGCAGGGCAGGCTTTGTGTACCTAATGTAGATGGCTTGCGTGAGTTGATTTTCCAGGAGGCTCACAGTTCGCGGTACTATATTCATCCGGGTGCTGCAAAGATGTATCAGGACTTGAGACAACACTATTGGTGGAGGCGGATGAAGAAAGACATAGTGGAGTATGTATCTCGGTGTCTAAATTGTGAACATGTGAAATATGAGCATCAATGAACGAGTGGATTACTTCATAAGTTAGAGATTCCATAATGGAAATAGGAGCGGATCACTATGGGTTTCGCTGTTGGGCTCCAACGGACTCAGCGGAAGTTTGATGCAGTTTGGGTGATTGTGGATAGGCTGATCAAATCATCTCGTTTCATTCCTGTGATTACGACTTGCTCTTCAGAGCAGCTGGCTCACGTATATATTCGCGAGATTGTCAGACGTCATGGTGTACTGGTATCTATCATCTCTGATCGGGGTACACAGTTTACCTCACGGTTTTGGAGGGCAGTACAACGTGAGTTGGTTACTCGGGTAGAGTTGAGTACAGCATTTCACCCTCAGACGGACGGGCAGTCCAAATGCACTATTCAGATACTGGAGGATATGCTTCGTGCATATGTGATAGATTTTGGGGGTGCTTGGGATCAGTTCTTACCACTTGCGGAGTTTGCTTACAACAACAGTTACCAGTCAAGCATTCAGATGGCTCTGTATGAGGCCTTGTATAGTAGACAGTGCCGGTCTCCAGTGGGTTGGTTCGAGCCGGGCGAGGCTAGACTATTGGGTACAGACTTGGTTCAGGATGCCTTGGAAAAGGTTAAATTGATTCAGGATCGACTTTCGTACAGCCCAATATAGACAGAAGAGTTATGCGGATCGGAAGGTTCGTGATGTTGCATTCATGGTTGGTGAGAATGTATTGCTCCGGGTTTCACCTATGAAGGGTGTGATGAGGTTTGGGAAGAAGGGCAAGTTGAGCCCAAGGTATATTGGGCCTTTTCATATTCGTGAAAGAGTTAGGGAGGTGGCTTACATACTTGCGCTACCACCTAGTCTCTCTGAAGTTCATCCGGTATTAAATGTTTCTATGCTTTGGAAATATCACGGCGATCCGTCTCATGTGTTAGACTTTAGTTCGGTTCAGTTGGACAAGGATCTATCTTATGTTGAGGAACCAGTGGCTATTTTAGATAGGCAGGTTCGAAAGCTAAGGTAAAAGAACATTGCTTCCGTGAAGGTTCAGTGGAGGGGTCATCCGGTCGAGGAGGCGACTTGGGAGACCGAGCATGATATACGCAGCCGTTATCCACCAGCTCAGGTACTTTTGTTCTAACTCCGTTCGAGGACGAACGTTTGTTTTAGAGGTGGAGAATTTGATGAACCAAAATGTCATCTTTAAATTTAATAATTAATTCTGTGTTCTAAGACCTCGAAAAGCACTATTTATCATTACTCGACTTGCGTGCGCGATCCGTAACATTTTTCGGAAGGTTTTATATGAAAAATAAATTAAAATGTGAAAACGAGCTTTAAAACTCAACTGAATTGACCTTGGTCAACATTTTTAGCAAACGGACTCGGATTAGTGTTTTGACAGTTTCGGTAGGTCCGTATCATGATTTGGGACTTGGGCGTATGCCCGAAATTGCATTCCGAGGTCCCTAGCCCGAGATATGGAATTTTGAAGAAACAAATTAAAAGTTTTAATTCAAATATTGACTGGATGTCGAATTTTATGCAAATGACCCCGGAATAGAATTTTGATGATTCCAACAGCTCTGTATGGTAATTTTGGACTTAGGAGCGTGATCGGAATTTTAATTGGAAGTCCGTAGTGAAATTAGGCTTGAAATGGCTAAGAAAATAGGAATTTAAGTTTGGAAGTTTGACCGGGGAGTTGACTTGTTGATATCGGGGTCAGAATCCATTTCTGAAAATTTTCATAGCTTCGTTATGTCATTTATGACTTGAATACAAAATTTGAGGTCAATCGGACTTGATTTGATAGGTTACGATGTTGTTTGTAGAAATTGAAAGTTTTAAAGTTCATTAGGCTTGAATCAATGAGTGATTCATGTTTTTAGTGTTATTGGATGTGATTTGAAGACTCAACTAAGTTCGTATGGTGTTTTACGACTTATTGGTATATTTGGTTGAGGTCCCGAGGGGCTCGGGTGTGTTTCGGATGGTACTCGGAGTATTTCCCTTCATTTAGGCACTGCTGGTAGCTGCTGATTTATGGTACTTTACACCTTCTTTACGATCGCGAAGATTGGGACGCGATCGCATAGGCTTAGTTGAGGTAGTGTTAATTTTGTTCTTCACGATCGCATGAGGTCAACCGCGACCGCTTAGGTTTTGCAAGTTGTGCATCTCGATCGTGTAGCATTGTTTGCGATCACGTAAGGTTAATTGAGGGCTGCTAAGTTTTGTGCTTCGCAATCGCATGGAGCGGGATGCGATCGTGTAGCTTTGAGAACTTGTGACTCGCGAACACGTGAAGAGGACTATGATCGCGTAGAGCTGGGATTTCTATGCTCTGCGATCGCGTGAGGATATACGCGATCGCGGAGAGTTAATTTGGGCAGTGGTAATTTCTGCTTCGCGATCGCGTGTGGATGTTCGCGATCGCGATGAGTAAAAGCCTGGACAGATTCGTGTTTTTAGTGTTGTTGGATGTGATTTGAAGACTCGACTAAGTCCATATGGTGTTTTACGACTTGTTGGTATATTTGGTTGAGGTCCCGAAGGGATCAGGTGTGTTTCAGATGGTATTCGGAGTATTTTCCTTCATTTTGGCACTGCTGGTAGCTGCTGATTTCTGGTAGTTTAAACCTTCTTCGTGATCGCGAAGATTGGGACGCGATCGCGTAGGCTTAGTTGAGGTAGTGTTAATTTTGTTCTTAGCGATCGCGTGAGGTCAACCACGATCGCATAAGTTTTGCAAGTTGTGCATCGCGATCGTGTAGCATTGTTTGCGATCACGTAAGGTTAATTGAGGGCTGCTAAGTTTTGTGCTTCGCAATCGCATGGAGCGGGATGCGATCGTGTAGCTTTGAGAACTTGTGACTCGCGAACACGTGAAGAGGACTATGATCGCGTAGAGCTGGGATTTCTATGCTCTGCGATCGCGTGAGGATATACGCGATCGCGGAGAGTTAATTTGGGCAGTGGTAATTTCTGCTTCGCGATCGCGTGTGGATGTTCGCGATCGCGATGAGTAAAAGCCTGGACAGATTCGTGTTTTTAGTGTTGTTGGATGTGATTTGAAGACTCGACTAAGTCCATATGGTGTTTTACGACTTGTTGGTATATTTGGTTGAGGTCCCGAAGGGATCAGGTGTGTTTCAGATGGTATTCGGAGTATTTTCCTTCATTTTGGCACTGCTGGTAGCTGCTGATTTCTGGTAGTTTAAACCTTCTTCGCGATCGCGAAGATTGGGACGCGATCGCGTAGGCTTAGTTGAGGTAGTGTTAATTTTGTTCTTAGCGATCGCGTGAGGTCAACCACGATCGCATAAGTTTTGCAAGTTGTGCATCGCGATCGTGTAGCATTGTTTGCGATCACGTAAGGTTAATTGAGGGCTGCTAAGTTTTGTGCTTCGCGATCGCGTGGAGCGGGATGCGATCGCGTAGCTTTGAGACCTTGTGACTCATGAACACGTGAAGAGGACTGCGATCGCGTGGAGCTGGGAGTTCTGTGCTCTTTGATCGCGTAAGGATATACGTGATCGCGTAGAGTTAATTTGGGCAGTGGTAATTTCTGCTTCGCGATCGCGTGTGGATGTTCGCGATCGCGATGAGTAAAAGCCTGGGCAGAATATTCAAGTTCTGAAAATGGAACTTCGTCCCATTTTCCATTTCTAACGAATTTGGAGCTCGGATTGAGGCGAGTTTTGAGAGATTTTCAAAGAAAATGTTGGGGTAAGTGTTCTTAACTCAATCTTTGTTATATTACATCTATCACTGTTTTTAACATTTAATTGATGATTTAAGTTGGAAAAATTTGAAAACCCTCTTGGATAGATTTGGGGATTTGAGGGTCCAACTGTTATTGGAATTTAGTCATTTTGGTATGGTTAGACTCGTGGTTGAATGGGCGTTCATTTTTCGTAACTTTTGCCAGATTCCGAGACGTGGGCCCCATGGGCCATTTTTGAGTTAATTTTAGATTTTTATTGAAAAATGTAGTATTTTCTTACAGAATTAATTCTATAATTTTTGTTGACTGTTGTGATGACCCAAAATGTCATCTTTAAATTTGATAATTAATTTTGTATTCTAAGACCTCGAAAAGCACTATTTATCATTCCTCGACTTGCGTGCGCAGTCCGTAAAATTTCCCGGAAAGTTTTTAGGACAAAAAAAAAAGAATTAAAATATGAATTAGAGCTTTAAAACTCAATTGAGTTGACTTTGTTCAACAGTTTGAGAAAACAGACTTGGATTAGTGTTTTGACAGTTCCGGTAGGTCCGTATCGTGATTTGAGAGTTAGGCGTATGCCTGAAATCAAATTCCGAGGTCCTAGCCTGAGATATGGAATTTTGATGAAAAATTAAAAGTTTAAGTTTAAATAGTGATCGGATGTCAAATTATGTGAAAACGACCCCATAATAGAATTTTAATGATTCCAACAGCTCTGTATGGTGATTTTGGACTTAGGAGATTGATCGGAATTTTATTTGGAAGTCCATAGTGGAATTAGGCTTGAAATGCCAAAAGTTGAATTATTGGGAAGTTTGACCGGGGGGTTGACTTTTTGATATCGAGGTCGGAATCCAATTCAGGAAACTGGAATAGGTCTGCTATGTCAATTATGACTTGTGTGCAAAATGTGAAGTCATTCCGAATTGATTTGATGTATTTCGGCACAAGATATAAAATTTGAAAGTTCAAAGTTCATAGATTTTGATTTGAGGTGCGATTCGTCGTTTTGATGTTGTTTGATATGGTTTGAAGCCTCGACTAAGTTTTATTGTATTTTGGGACATGTTGGAATATTGGTTAAGGTCCCGAGGGTCTCGGGTGGATTTCGGAAGGTAAACGAAATGGATTTCGGACAAAGAGTACTGGAAATTTCTGTTGCAGAAAATTTGCCAAAAAGATCTGGTGCGTGGAGCCAACTTTGGATAGCTTATATCTCGCAATTCATAAGGGATCAGAAAATTTTCAAAACATGAAAGTTGTAGTTGTTTGATTATAGTTTTGTGAAAGTTAAACCATTCATTATTTGGATATTTGTACAAAATGTTATGACGGCTTGAATGAAGGCTGGTAGAGCAGTTTCGCCAGAAATTTCTGATGCGTGAAGCCGACTTTGGAAGCTTATTTCTCGAAATTCATAAGGATTCAAAAACGTTTCAAAACATGAAAGTTGTATTCGTTTGATTCTAATTTCCAGAAAGTTAAACCATTTATCATTTGGACATTTGTACATAACGTTATGATTGATTGAAGAAAGGCTGGTAGAGCAGTTCTAGCGGACTTTAGTGACGGAAAATGGACTTTTAGTGACGGATGGGCAGAAACTTAAGGACCAAAAATGGTCATTTCCTTCATTTCGTTTTGGATTTTCGGAGCACGATTCTTGGGCGATTGTTGGGTGATTTTCATGGGAAAACATTGGGTAAGTGTTCCTTATCCTATATTGTTTATATTTCATGATTCCATACTCATTTACATCATGAATCCGTGAATTTATGGAAGAAAAATCAAGATTTTTGCAAAATCTTCCAAAAACAAAAATTTAAGATTTGGAGGTCGAGTTGTTATCGGAATTTGATAAAATTGGTATGGGTGGACTCGTAATTGAATGGGTTGTCGGATTTTGTAAGTTTAGCCGAATTCCGAGATGTGGGTCCACGAGAAAAGTTTGAGCTAATTTCGGATTTTATTGAAAAAATATAATATTTCCTTATGAAATTTATTACTATAATTTTTGTTGATTGTATCGAATTAATTATGACTAGATACGAGTTGATCAGAGTCGGAAAAATCGAGGAAAAAGCATAATACTTGGTTAAATTGGAGCAAGTCGAGGTAAGTGACTTGTCTAACCTTGTGTGGGGGAAATTTCTCCTAGGATGGATAATTGTAATGTGTGGAAAGTCATGTACACGAGGTGACGAGTGTGTAAACGGGCTAAATGTGAAAGATTATGTTTTAAATTGTGTAGATCACTGTTGCGCATTAATTAAATTATTTTATTTTGTTATAATCTTTATTATTGATTTAATGTTTATATTTTAAATTTGCTTGACCTTTTCCTGCTAATTGTTTTATTCTTTAGTTAAAACTTGGTTTTGTTTATTTAGTGCATTATTTGAAGGTTGATTTTATTTAAATTAAATATTATTAATATGAAGTATTTGACATTTTTAAACTTGATATTGAAGCAACGTATTAAAGATTTTAAAATATTATTTTCCTGAATTATTTACTCCTGAATATTTTTATAAGATTTTCGTACTCATTGTGATGGAGCAGTGAGCTCTTTATTGTTGAATTATTTTGACATGAGCCGTGAGCTCTTTATTGTAGAAACTATTATTGTTGAATTATTTTGATATGAGCCGTGAGCTCTTTATTATGGAAAAATATTATTGATGATTTATCTTGGCATGAGCCGTAAGCTCTTTATTGTAGAAAAATATTATTGATGATTTATTTTGGCATGAGCCGTGAGCTCTTTATTGTGGAATAAAATTATTGTTGAATTATTTTGGCAAGTTACATTATTTGAGCACTTGAGGTACAAATTTTAATATATTGTGATATTGATACGCATGCGATGGTATAAGGTCTGGGTATTGAAACGCATGAGGTGAGATAAGGGTGGCTTGATACGCATGGCTAGTAGGGAGAACTACTAGAAGTCATGCAGTGTGATAAGGAAGGCTAAAACGCGGGATGTTATTTCGGAAAAAATATTTTCTTTAAAATAAATTGTGAAGTCTCCCGCGGTGAGATAAGGAAATGAGATATTGTGAATTTGTTTATGATTTGTGACTACGAGGCGGTACCTCGGGAGTGCCCTTGTTGATATTGATTTATGGCCGCAGTTGCCTTTGAATATTATTGTGATTTTCTTAAAGTTGAAAAGAATTTTGTTTTGTTTTCACGAGGTATTTATTTGCCAATAAGTGATGTAATTAAATGTGACATACTATTTGATTCATTTCCATTATCATTTTATCTTATAATATTGTTTAAATATTTTACTATGCCATTATTTATTCTCCAGTAGGGCCTGACCTGACCTCGTCACTACTCTACCGAGGTTAGGCTTGGCACTTACTGGGTACCGATGTGGTGTAATCATACTACGCTTCTGCACATCTTTTTGTGCTGATCCAGGTACATCTTATCAGACCACGTATCAGTAAACTAGTTGTACGAGGAGACTTCGAGGTATATCTTCCAGCGTCCGCAGACTCCGGAGTCCCCTTCTATCTTACTATGTTGTCTTCCTTATTTGCTTTAGACTCTGATGTATAGAGACATAGAGATTAAATTTTTAGAAGCTTGTGACTTATTTCTACCGAATTTTGGGAGTTGAAATTGTTTGAATTGTAGTTTAATTATTTCAGATATTTATTATTATTCTGCATTGATAGGCTGACCTAGTCTTAGAAACTAGGTGCCATCACGACATCCTACGGAGGGAATTTGGGGTCGTGACAAGTTGGTATCAGAGCTCTAGGTTCATAGGTGTCATGAGTCACAAGCAAGTTTAGTAGAGTCTTGCGGATCGGTACAGAGACGTCTGTACTTATCTTCGAGAGGCTATGGAATTGTTAGGAAATATTCACTTCTTTGACTCTTTATCGTGCGGCATTGATTTAGCTTGAAACATATATCTTATATTCCTTTGT
>AWOL01S0011560.1:10805-29129 GCA_000715115.1 Nicotiana otophora
GACCAAATAGGCAATGCCGAAGCAAGTGGAGTGCACCAACACCTTCGGCTGAGCTGATAGCCTACTAAGAGGACTGTCAACCTATCTATCGAGACCTGCGGGCATGAAACGCAGCATCCCCAGGCAAAAGGGGCGTCAGTACAAATAAAGTATCGAGTATGTAAGGCATGAAAAGTAGTATATAAAAGACATGAAAGAAACGTGGACCAAATAGGCAATGCCGAAGCAAGTGGAGTGCACCAACACCTTCGGCTGAGCTGATAGCCTACTAAGAGGACTGTCAACCTATCTATCGAGACCTGCGGGCATGAAACGCAGCATCCCCAGGCAAAAGGGGCGTCAGTACAAATAAAGTATCGAGTATGTAAGGCATGAAAAGTAGTATATAAAAGACATGAAAGAAACGTGGACCAAATAGGCAATGCCGAAGCAAGTGGAGTGCACCAACACCTTCGGCTGAGCTGATAGCCTACTAAGAGGACTGTCAACCTATCTATCGGGACCTGCGGGCATGAAACACAGCATCCCCAGGCAAAAGGGGCGTCAGTACAAATAAAGTACCGAGTATGTAAGGCCTGAAAAGCAGTATATAAAAGACATGAAAGAAACGTGGAGTCTCAACCTGCAAGTCTGAATAGCTCAGTGAATCATTAATCTTTATACTGTCATGTATATGCATATAAATGTCATATCATGCATAGGTATATGCGTACATAACATCCTCCAGCCTCTGAGGGAATCACATCATATCATATCGGCGTCAGTGGGCAAAATCATCAATGTATACCAGTTGATCAGGTGGTGGTGCGTATATAATGCCGTAGCCTTTCCCCATAACCCATATACATATAATATTTGTGTATATAATGCTATTTGGTTATGGGTAAATATACATGTATAAATGAATGCAATGCATAAGGAAGTAAGTCGATAAGATATCTCGGAATTTCATAAGATCAATATGCCTTAGGTTAATATCATGAAATAAACTTTATCAACTTATGTATTTTCTCAGACCCATGAACAGACGATATAATAATAGGACACATGGGGAATAAATAACATAGGCACCCCCTAGTACTTCTAAGAATAGCGTCATTAGTGAAAGTTCCGTGTTTGCTTGTTTTGTTTGTATCATATGGATCATGCCAAAAAGGAAGAAGGGATAGCCTTAACATACCTTATCACAATCTGTCCAATGACCACGTTGAACTCGTCTTGTCACACTTTAATCTACAACAACGATAATAATGCTATCATTAAGCTATGAATGATGCAAATATCGTACAACGAATGACAAGTTTATTTTATATTAAAACGGAAAACATCTCCCTTATTTTCCTTGCATTCCCCAAGTCCATCAAAAACTCAAGAACACATACAACCTTCAACTATATACCTTCAGCACCACAACACACCCAATATCCCAACAATGCCAATCAATCTACATAACAACAAGTGGACAAATATCACCAACGAAACTACTATTTAACACGACGAGCGGCAAGCTTGGATTGGAACCAAACCCCAACTCTTTTTCCCATCTCCCCTATACTTACAACACCATCAACAAGTCCATCATATAAACATATATATTTACACGACATTCCAACCTTATATTCATCATAAAAGTAACATCAAACAACCCAATAAGATATAACAACAACATGAACAACTTCTAGGTATTGTGTGGCTGCTTATTCTCCTATTTATAATATCACCAACATACTCAACTTATTGACAAGCATAACAACAATAAGAACATTATATCCAAGATAATAACATATGAAGTCATATACACAACTCCAAAATAGTACAATAAGAGACAACAACTTCTTATACAATTTCAAGTTCTATCTTGTAATTCTTCATCCAAATAACTTAACCAACACATGGATAAACTTAATACCAAGAAATAGGGTGTTATAAATACCTAAAATAATCAGAACAAACTGGAACCAAAGCTTCCCTTAGCTTACAAGCATCCTTAAATACATCACAACACCATACCGACTCTCTTCTTCACTTAGGCTAACATTTGAGCCGAGGTTTAGGTAAAACCACCTTGTATTCGATTTGGAACCTTGGAGAACTATTAGGGAAGTGTTGAGAGAGTTTGGTAACTGTCCTTGGTCGAAAAGGACCAAAACTGTTTACTTGAGGTTTTACTTTGTAAACATGGCATTTAAATATGATTGGTGTACTCATTGTTTCCATATTTCTCTCCATATGTTGGCATGCTATTCCTTGAGAGGGATGTTATTTTTACATACTAGTACTATTCCATATGTACTAGTGTCTCTTTTACCGGGGACACTGCCTCTTTAATTGATGTAGGGGGCTCCACAGCAGGCAACATCGATCAATGCTAGTAGTACACCCTCTTCTCAGCTAACTTGGTGAGCTGCACTTCCTCTCGAGGCCTTTTGTCTTTGATCGTTGTACAATGTATTGTGAGGTATAGTTCGGCACTTATCACAGGCACTTTCAAACTATTCTTCTATTCCATTTAGATGCACCGTATAAATGAATGCAATGCATGAGAAGTACGTCAATAAAACCTCTTAGAACGTCATAAGACCTTTATGCCTTTGATTAATACCATGAAATAAACTTTATCAACTTACTTATTTTATGAGCCCCATGAACAAACGATATAATAATAGGACACATGGGGAATAAATAACATAGGCACCCCTAGTACTTCTAAGAATAGAGTCATTAGTAAAAGTTCCGTGTTTGCTCGTTTTGTTTGTATCTTATGGATCATGCCAAAAAGGAAGAAGAGATAGCCTTAACATACCTTATCACAGTCTGTCCAATGACCACATTGAACTCGTCATGTCGCACTTTAATCTACAACAACGATAATAATACTATCATTAAGCTACGAATGATGCAAATATAGTACAACGAATGACAAGCTTATTTTATATTAAAACGGAAAACATCTCCCTTGTTTCCTTGCATTCCCCAAGTCCAACAAAAAAACAAGAACTCATACAACCTTAAACTATATACCTTCAGCACCACAATACACCCAATATCCCAACAATACCAATCAATCTACATAACAACAAGTGGACAAATATCACCAACGAAACTACTATTTAACACGACGAGCGGCAAGCTTGGATTGGAACCAAACCCCAACTCTTTTTCCCATCTCCCCTATACTTACAACACCATCAACATGTACAGCATATAAACATATATATTTACATGACATTCCAACCTTATATTCATCATAAAAGTAACATCAAACAACCCAACAAGATATAACAATAACATGAACAACTTCTAGGTATTGTGTGGTTGCTTATTCTCCTAGTTACAACATCACCAACATACTCAACTTATTGACAAGCATAACAACAATAAGAACATTATAACCAAGATAAGAACATATGAAGTCTTATACACAACTCCAAAATAGTACAATAAGAGACAACAACTTCTTATACAATTTCAAGTTCTATCTTGTAATTCTTCATCAAAATAACTTAACCAACACATGGATAAGCTTAAGCCCAATAAATAGGGTGTTATAAATACCTATAATAATTAGAACAAACTCGAACCAAAGCTTCCCTTAGCTTACAAGCACCCTTAAATACATCACAACACCATAGAGACTCTCTTCTTCACTTAGGCTAACATTTGAGGCTAGGTTTAGGTAAAACCACCTTGTATTTGACTTGGAACCTTGGAGAACTATTAGGGAAGTTTTGAGAGAGTTTGGTAACTTTCATTGGTCGAAAAGGACCAAAAATGTTTACTTGAGGTTTTACTTTGTTCTAACATGGCATTTAAATATGATTGGTGTACTCATTGTTTCCATATTTCTCTCCCTATGTTGGCATGGTATTCCTTGAGAGGGATGCTATTTTTACATACTAGTACTATTCCATATGTACTAATGTCCCTTTTACCGGGGACACTGCATCTTTAATTGATGTAAGTAGTTCCACAGAAGGCAGCATCGATCATTACTAGCAGTACACCCTCTTCTCAACTAACTTGGTGAGCCGCACTTCCTCTCGAGGCCTTTTGTCTTTGATCGTTGTACAATGTATTTTGAGTATAGTTGGGCACTTATCGCAGCCACTTTCAAACTATTCTTCTATTCTATTTAGACGCACCGTAGATATTGTGTGGGTTGTGTTTTGATTTGGGAAATAGACTATAAATGTTGTAGTCGTTGGATGTTCCACTTTTTAATATAAATGCGTAATCTTTTGGAAATTATAAATGAAGCCCCCCTCCCAGTAAGTAATGAAAGATGATGTTGTACACTTTATAATCTCACGTTTAACCCTTGTTGTTGACTCTCAAATAATTCTTGGGTAAGGTTGGGTAGAAGGCATCAAGTACGCTTGCTTGACTGAGATACCTCAGTTGAGTGCCGGTCGTGCTACCCAAGGTCGGGGCATGACAGTAGTCATAATTTTCGGTTATGATATTATATTCCGGTGTTATTTCACCATTGTTTTATATTTCTTACCTGTTATCTCATATGTTGTTAGTTTCCTTACTTGAGTACTACAGATTTGAGTAGATTGTCGCACGTTGGTATATTTTTTGCGGTATATTTATTTCTGATACTGTGAGATATTGGAATATCATTATGTGAGAGGATTAATGACTGAACTGGGTCCATAGAGTCGTGATAATATTGATTTTGAGGTGACGCATACGTTAGACCCCTAGTCTTGGGGGTTAGGTGTCATCATGACCATTGGTGGGGTTTTGGGTGATGATATTTATAATATGCACCGATATATTAAGTGAGTATCGTTTGACTTAAAAGCCTCGTCACTACTTCATTGAGGTTAGTCAAGATACTTAATGAGTATATGGGGTCGGTTGTACTCATACTACACTTCTGTACTTTGTGTGCAGGTATTTGGAGCTAAGCAACTGCAAAACTCGAGGGCGTGCAAAGAAGCCTAGATCGTTCCAGTCATCTACTATTATTTAGTTCATGGGTTTATAAGATTTGAATTTCTGTTTATCTAACTTCCAAATAGATGATGTATTTCTTCTTACCAACGTTGTATATTCCAAATCATAGTAGTTCATAACTTGTACTTCTAGGTCTTGGGATAGTTGTATTGAAATTGTATTCTTGCTTATGTATTTACTTATTATCTTTGGTTTGGTTAATATTAGATGTTAGTTGTCTTACCTAACATGTTTGGGGTAGCTATCATCACGTCTTGGTGGGATTTTGGGTCATGACATAGTGCATCACATTCGGTAGGAGAAGGTTGCAACCGCGTAGGAACCATGCTATTTGGCCTTCGTGCCTAGTCATAATCGTGATTAAGGAATTGGCTCTAGGGGTACATTTTGTCCAGATGTAACACCCCGGAAAATTTAGAAGTACTTAAGCGCTATTAAGAAAGTTGATGTGCACTAATTATATTATTTTGTGTGTAGACAAGGACTATTATATGAATGATATCAATTGATCATGATAATATATGTAAGATGTGCTTTAAGAATGGTTTATGGTCTAAGAAGAGCCCAAAGGCTAAGTCAAGTTGAAAATTTTATGATGGGATAAAGTTTCAAGTGAGTTTACATAAGATCCTACTTCAAACGCATGCTGCTACCAAACTATAACTACTTAGGAGATGATCTACCTATCAAATTAAATCCCTTTGAGTCTAGTTTCCAACGCTTCAAACCGTTTGTCATTTGGAAAAAGTATGCGATCTCGAAAGTGCTTCTACGACCGCAAACTAGTCGCAAAATGGACCAGTACAACCCAAGTTTTAGCACCGATTTTGCGGTGCATTTTACGACCCGCATAGCCATTGTGCAGTCCATTATGCGACAGCAAACCTGATTTTGGAGGGTTAATTTTTTTATTTTCATAACCCGACCCCATTTTGATAAATAGACTTTGGGGCTTATTTTGGGGCAATTATCTGAGGTTTTTTTAGAGAGAAGTGAGAGTGTTCTAGAGAGAGAAAGTACATGAAGTGCTTTGTTCGTCAAGATCTTGTTCAAGCTTTGAAATCCAATAAGAAAATCTCACAAGTTCTTCATCTAAGAGGTAAAGTTTCATACCCTAGTTTTCAATTTCGAATTTGGGTAGAAGATGGTTGATTAGGAGTATGATTCTTGGGTATGAGAGTATTATTTATACATGTATGTACCAATAAGATTTGTGGGAAGATTGGCGAGCTCAAATAAGTAAATATTGGGTTGTGGAGTGAAGGAAATCATGTAGAAGAACCTTGTAGTTAAATTTGCACACCAAGTGTTTGGTAAAATGCTCAAATGAGCTGAGACCATGAAAATCTTCCTAATTATGGTTCAATTTTGTTATGTATTAAAATAGATTGGGATTGCTAGAATTTTCGGAATATTGTAGTAATTTAAAGAAAAGCTCAAAGCGAGGTATGTTGGCTAAACTTCCTTCTTAGAATTGAATTCAATGATGTTCCCGTAAGCTTCAAGTATGGATGTCTAAAGTTCCTTATTCTATGTTTCAGGTTGTTCCCATAAAATTCGAATGTCCTGAATAAGCAAAGTTTCGAGAATTATGTATTTAAAACGTGTTTCGAATGTTCCTATCACATTAAGTTATCTTTTGGGAATATGTTCAAGAATGATATGTGTATTAAAATGCTATGTCTTTGAGTGGTGTTTCAAATGAAGGTTATGATGTCAAATTGTGTGAGAAAACTCAATATGCTTAAGACTCTTAATTGCTCACATGTGTACCTAAAGTCTTGATTGGAAATGTCTTATTGTTGATAACCTATAAAGATGGTCGAAAATGAAATATGTGAATTAGGGATATAAAGTGTGGCCAACGTGCCAAGAGTGAAAGTTTTACTTGCAGCCAATGGTGCCAATGAAATGAGATGATGTGAGAAAGATTATGAAATGAGCTTTGATTCAACTATTCTAAAATTGACTTTGAAAATAGAATTGCCTAAAAGCTTATGAACTCAAGTGATGCCCATATGTGGCTGTTTTAGCTAATGCTATGTTTAGTGAGTATTTTCAATGTGTTTTGCATTCTTACATACCCCTGAGTGGAAATTGTGTATTGTTCTTTTTGAGAAAAAGTATTTCAAGAATACATGATGTGTTACTTGTTTATGATTAACTTGTTCTTCGACTGCCAATCATTTTACTCCATTTCTTGGAAAGAAATCCATTGCGTTTAAAATCTTCATTACTAATGAACATAAAGTAGTGATCTCCGGAATATAGTATATGTTGATATTTATGATAATTATCCATGAAAGAAAAGATATAAAAGTGTAGAATATGAAATACGGCTATTGTGCCATGAATAAAGATTCATATGTTTGGCCAAGAGAGCCTATGAAACAATAATATTGTAAGTGGTTGAAAGTACGGATTAAGTGATATATGATGTGAAAGGTTATGATATGTACGTATTTGTACTTTGGTTTCCAATGTGTTATAAATCCCTACATTCTTGCGAGTAAAGACTATGGTGTTCCTAAATGTTCTAAATGCTCTTAATGTTGTATGATCACCCCATGGAAAGTACAAGTATGTGATAGTATGAACATGAAATGTTGTCGTTGCCTAAATGAGAATTATGAAGTGTTGTATGTCCCAATGGTTTCAACTATAGTTGAATGCTTATGAAATAATGTACATAAATGACTTCGATTGTTAAGTCCCCAAGAGTCATGAACCTAGATAATGACCTCAAGAGGTCAAGGGGGTAAATAATGAGATGGAAGGGAGATGTTCTTTGTTAAATGATGATGAATCTTAAGAAAAGGAATTGTGCCCATGTGGCATTGAAATCGACTTATTGATTTACAATGCATGTGCTAATGTAATGAGCTGTGTTTCTCTATGATGAGCATGAACATGAAGTATTCCAATGATAGGAGTAATTACGACCTTAAATGTAATTACAATCTATGTCGCTTTGAGTTTATATATGGTATTTTGATTGGGATAGCACATCCACCTGCATACATTGGGGTGAGGTGGCAAGGCCGCTTTGTGTAGGGATTGTGATACACCTCGACCCGCATACATTAGGGTAAAGCGGCAATGCCACTTTGTGTAGAGTTTTGGTATTGTGGAACACACCTCCACCCGCATATATTGGGGTGAGGAGGCATGACTGCTTTGTGTAGGGATTGTGGTATTGTCATAAACCTCCACCTGCATATATCAGGGTGAGGCGGTAAGACCACTTTATGTAGGGATTGTGGTATTGTGGAATACACCTCCACCCGCATATATTGGGGTGAGTCGGCATGACTGCTTTGTGTTGGGATTGTGGTATTGTGATACACCTCCATCCGCATATATTAGGGTAAGGCAGCAGGGCCGCTTTGTGTTGGGATTGTGGTATTGTGATACACCTCAATCCGCATATATTGGGATGAGGCGACAGGGCCGTTTGTGTTGGGATTGTGGTATTGTGATACACCTCCATCCGCATATATTGGGGTGGGGCAACAGGGCCGCTTTTGTGTTGGGATTGTGGTATGGTGATACACCTCCACTTGCATATATTGGGGTGAGATGGCAGGGTCGCTATGTGTGGAGGTTGTGGTATCGCGATACATCTCCATCCGCATATGTTGCGGTGAGGTGGCAGGGCCACTATAAAGGATCCCCGATTTAATATAGATAAATTTGAATGGAAGCTCTTAATAAATTTGTTTGACATTAACGTCTATCTAAGCCCATTTATTGTTACCATGATTCATCATATTCATGTTGTATTTCCAAGCCCTTGAATAGGTGTATTTGTATCCTGTAAGTGAACGATGTGAACGGTCTATGTGATGCATAGGTGTATAATATGATATGTGAACACTAAGGACGGTTTACGAAATGTGTATGTGTAAAATAAGGGAGGAAGGTGCCACTTTCGTTGGCATTGTTTGTACATGTTGATACAATTACATTATATTATGTATTCCACGTATAGTTCATATGGCGCAGTTGATCCTAAAAGAAGGTTAGAATGATGCAAGTATAATAAGACTTGATATGTTATTTTATTGGATGTTTCATAGTTTCTTGATGTACTTTATTTGCCTCTTATTTGAGTTACCGTATTTTCATATGTTGTTTTGACTGCCTTACATACGAGTACTATTCTACATGTACTCACGTCCCTTTTGTCGGGGGCGCTGCATCTTTTAATCTATGCAGGTATACTTCTACAGGATGATATGGACCTTTGATAGGGATCTTCTTCACTACTCAGCGTATGGTGAGCCCGCTATAGTTCTAGTGGGTGTTTGGGTCTAGTTAATTTTATGTATATAGACCTATTGTCATAGAAGCTCCATGTATACTGTGGGTCATGTAATTAAAGATTTGAGTGTTGTCATGTATTTATGTTCCCAGTATTAACAGCTATTTATAGAGCTGTGTAACCACCACGAGAAAGAAAATATGGGCCATTGAGCCAAATGTATTTAATATGAAAGTCAAGATCTTATTATGTTATGGTAAATCATGCATGAGTAATGATGAGAGGTTAATGCAAACTAGGCTTGCTCGACTGGGTTTACTCAGTTGAGTACCGGTCGCGCTCCTTGATATCAGGGCGTGACACCACATATTGGGATTGAGCTTATTTTCACCATTTTTGTGTTTTGAAAAACGGGAAGAGGAGATTTAAAAAGGGATTTTACCCTAATCTTGAGGATAAGTAATTCTTACTTGAATTTGATCATATATCTTGATTCCTCGTGGATTTCTACATCTAAAACAAGGATTCAACGAGTGAAATTTAGAACTTGTCTAAGATTAAAAAAGTGTATTTGAGGTTTTCGGCACCCATTTGGACTCGAATTTGACAACTAATTACATATTTGAACTCATGAAATTATGGGTCAATGAGATTCGACCTCATTCTCGAGTTGCGACCATGTGGGTCCAAGTTGAATTATTATTGACTTTTGAGATTTGATTAAAAACTGAAGCTTTATTATTTAAAATTGGTTTTTATGACTTTATTTGACCTCGTTAAGTATTATTTAGCTAGTTTTAGATCGCTTGGAGTGCAAGGATAGAGGAAGTGTATTTTGGAATGTTGAAGCTTGTTCTAGATAAGGTAGCTTGACTAACCATGATTTGACGGATTGTTTCATAAAATGGACTTATGTTAATCGTGGTATATGTTTGGAGGCAATATATATGCAAAGTGACGAGCGTATATGTGGGTGCTAAGGTTATATCATGTTAGTGGTAAAACTTAGACTTCTTTGTGCTTTGTTTGAGATATATTTTTTCTTTCTATGCTTTATTTGTTTGTAGGACTACTTGGGCAACGTTAATCATGCGATATATTATGTCTTGGCTTTTGATGCTTTATTTTGACATGAAAGGCTATTCAGAATGTTGGATTTATACATTGTGGCCGTAGTCATACTTGTACACATGGACACATCTCGGTGTGATTATTTATTCTATCCATATATATCATATATGCCTATTTCTTGTTCATATACATATATCCCTGCATATGGAACTCTGTTATGGATTGAGGTTTGCAAATGTGATATTACGCACGAATATTATGATTGGGAACGATGGTACATTTCATACAGTTTGATGGCTAATTTATGAGATATTAATATATTATGGAGCTATGTTGCTAGGCGCATAGATTTGGATCCATCCCTACAGAGTCACGTGATTACCTATTCTACCATGGAAAGCGTGTATGCTGAGAGTGTCAGGTACTGGGAGTACCGATTGATGTAAAGTTTGAGTTTTTATCATGTATTGGTAGTGTAGACTCTTGTAGAGATAAGCATATACATACTACTTGATTCATTTCTATTACACCCCAAATCCGGGGAGGCAACACCATCACCCAATACCTTACTTGACGAAGCTTACCAATTGAAACTTGTGTTATCTAAACATATATAACTGCTTAGGCTGACAAGGCCAACTGATATAGTTCATTAATATCTTAGGCCTGCAAGCCAAAATTTAATGAAAATCTGAGGAATGAACAACTAATCTCAACTGAACAGGAAGAAACCCAATATATACATATACGGGCCGACAAGATTACCATGCTGACATCTGTACACACAAGATATGTCTATAAGCCTCTATAGAATACAACTATATTATGGTCAGGACAAGGCCCTGACCTACCCATATTGTCTAAATATAAAAAAAAACACTCTAGACCTGATAACTTCGGATGATGTAGAGCTTACCATTCAAGCGATATACTGGCGCGCCTTCTGCGGAGGCCTATCTCTCTGACTGTTTGGACTTGTAGACATGAAATGCAGCGCCCATGACAAATTGGGCATCAGTACAAAATAATGTACCGAGCATGTAAGGCAACTGAATAACTGAAACGGAAACTGAATTGACATACATGATATATTGAATGTAACTTTAGGAGTCAATGATAATTTGGTAATATACTGACATGTCTCTGACTCATACCACATAAGTATTATCGAAATAAACTATCCGGCCTCATATAGAGCTCAGTGTGTATATGTATAGCCTCATAGGCAACTGTATAGCCCCATAGGCGAATGTATAGACTTGGACAATTGTATAGCCCCATAGGAATATGTATAGCCCTGTAGGCAACTATATAGCCTCGAAGGCATCTATCTAGACCCGAAGGCATGGCGCGCATCTGTCTAGCCCTGTAGGCATATAGCAATAGAGCAGATGACACATGTCTACTCTCTATTTCTCAACTATACATGTTACAATGCTAAACTAAATAGGAATTACCATCAAGGGAAACCTACGTCACGAGCAAGAAGGAATAACACAATATGGGATCTTTACAAATGCCTTTTGTTGGGCTTACTATGTTCGGAACTTACTTAACTATGGATTCATACCATCGAAAGAAGTTAAATAGCCTTTACGTAGCTTTCATTAATTTCTTCACAAATCAATACTCTTAACTTGAGCAACACCTCAATATACAATCAATAATATTTATGCTATCGTCAAGCTATGAATGATGCAACTATCATATATCGAATGACGAGATTATTTTATAACACATCGGGAAGCATCTACCGAGCCTCATAAGGCGGGACAACTATTTTACTTACTATATTGAGAGAGTTGAGTCAGTATCAGCAGGTAATCGTATATTCAGATTATCATTGACTTTCAGTTTCAGCTTTTAGTATAGTGCCTTACATACTCGGTACATTATTTCGTACCGACGTCCCTTTTCTGGGGGGCGCTGCATTTCATGCGTGCAGGTTCAGACAGATAGACAGGTAGACCTCCTTATTAGGTGTTGCCCAAGTTCAGCTTGATCGGTAAGCTCCATACCCTTCGGATTTGCCGGGTCTAGAGCTTTACGTACATCTTTGTATATATATATATGTTATGAGTAGGTTGGAGCCTGTTCCGATCACAGTATATCCATCAGTAGAGGCTTGTAGACATATCCTGTCAGTTAATGCAGTATGTTGGGCTTGTAGGCCTTTTATGTATATTTTGTTGGATTGTCACCTGTAGTAGCTATGACGGACTTGCCGGCCCAGCTTTTTATTGATATTTAGTCAGTATTCGCAATTGTCTTGCAATGTGGCCCATGGCCATAGTATGAAATTATATGTTTAGATTCCCTTAGTCGCAAGTTGGTACGCGAGGATAGGTGAGGCACTGAGTGCCGGTCTCGCCCCCAGGTTCAGGGCGTGACAAAAGTGGTATCAGAGCAGTCCTGTTCTTGGGAGTGTACAAACTGTGTCTAGTAGAGTCTTATTTATGGGTGTGTCATGCACCACACTTATAAGCAGGAGGCTACAGGGCATTTAAGACTGCCACTCTTTCTTCTTACTCTAGATCGTGTGGTAGAGCTCCATTGTAAGAACTCAATTTCCTAAATTCTATCTTATTCATAATACGATGATACCTACATCCAGAAAGATGGTTGGCTGAGATATTGTTGTGGAAGAGTTGAGTTAGAGAAACTCGAGTTTGCATCATTCCTATGATGGATAAATGTGATATCTTCAGCAGAACATGTGTGTACCTCACGTGTAAGCTTCTTGATAAGGAGCCTTAAGGCAAGAATATCTATCCACCTCTATGGTGAAAGGAAATGAGAGGTTCAGAAGATAGATACAAGCTTCAACAAGTAAAAGGAGCAAGATGAGAAGGATACGAGGTACCTAGTTAATGAAGATTACCAGTATTTTCAACTCCGGCAAAAAAGTATAAGCATTGTGACTTACCTTCAACAGTAACGGACGTATGTAGAATTGGCCACACCCATCTCAAGTATACCTTATTGGGGGCTAACACGTGTAGTTTAAGAAAACGACAGGATATTAGGATCCGGCTGGGGTTAGAGTAACCCAAAATGGTAAATGGATTGTTTGTGTTAGTTGGCATTTCTGAAGGATATTACAAAGGTGCTAATAGATCTCCTTGTGAGGCACCCAGATGGTGCATTCTAGAATATTACAATTAGATGTGGTACGGAAAGCCTGGAAAGGATAAATATTACCTTAGAGTGGCTTGCGTCCCTAGTAGAGCGAGAATGTTAAGCAACCCCAAGAGCCACTGGATGGATCAAGGAGAGGTAAAAGCAAAAGAATGTCTTGTTCAAGTTTTCAGAATAAAGTAATAGACATAAATATTAGCGGGAAATAAGAAAAGAGTTAATGAAGCATTATGAGTAAGATATGATACATGGATGACAACGGTGGATCAAAAAGATGACAGTATTATAGAGTCTATAGTCAGTTGAAGGAAAAGACGAGAGGTGACAGGCCTTGAGACAGCAAAAGAGTATAGGCCATAAAGTCATATCCTCATTTCAAGAAATAAGTTCGTAACTCCAACGCGACTACCGGAAGGAAAAATTAGACTCCAGAACAATAGAAATCAGTATGGGCTGGTGAACAAGATTAACTAAACATGAATTAGGGACTGAGTGATTGGATAATAGTCAGCATCATGAGAATTTCAGATTCTGTTCCGGCGATAATAGAGTGGACAACAAAAGAAGATTCATGAGAAATTTAGAGAATGGTCATTCAGGAAGACGCTTCCCTAAAGCAAGCAAGGTGAGTAAAGTTAAGCTTAAGGGAATGTATGTGCCAGTTACACCAAGTGTGACCCTTGCGAGTGAGGAATTTCGTTATCCTTGGTACTGAAGGATTACCGCGAGGCGAGTAAGGATCATTGATGATGTGAAAAGATGCCAAAGATGAGAGGGTAAAACATCTATACGTAGTCATCATAGCACTAAATCTTAGTGCTCTCCTAAAGGGGGAATATGGTGTGATGTGGCATTAGGTCAGAATTAAGTGGTTCTAGTAACTATGGAAATGGTAAAGGAAGAATGTGATAAGAATAAGGGATAAGATTGCACTTATTCAAGGAGAGGATGTAAGGGTTCCTACCTGAGATGTTATTGATAGATAAGGAGCCAGTGCAGGACGTAAGTTAGAATAAAGGAAATGACCCATGAAAGATTACGCAGAATATTGATATGAGAATGAGCCAATGAGTAGTTAGTAGTTGATTCAGGAAGAGCCTAGTTATGGCTAGACAAGAGGATACAAACAAATCAATAGATCGTGCAAGATAAACGGAGTGAACCCCAACATGGGGAATTCAGTCTCGCAGATATGACATCGTGACCTTGAGAAATATTCAGATAGGAGTTGGGGTAGTTAAACATACCATATGAGTGTTAAGGGAAGACAGTCAAAACTTCAGTTCAGGTGCAACTCTACAAGCATATAAGTATGGAGGTAAGTAACTAAGGGATTTTATATGTGAGTAAGAACATCAAAAATTCTGTCGAGTATACGACGATGTAATAAGCTCGCAGCCTTACACAATGAAAGATTAGCGGAGGAAATAAGGAAGAAGGCTTTAACCAAGCACAGTCACCTAAAGAGGAAATGGTCATGTAACAACAGTCTCACAATAATATTGTATGCACTCCATCAGCAGGTGGCACCTATCGTGGCTAATGAACGGGAAGAAGAAAAAAGCAATAAATATATATATATATATATATATATATATATATCAAAATCAAAAGGTGATATTCAAGATCACATGGGTTGTATGGAATTGCAATATGCGTGGGCACTAAAATAAGCTAAGTACGCACGCAACAAGGAGGCAAAACGACCAGGAAAAGCAATTTCTTGCATTTAAAGAAAGTTGAGAAGGAATGAAAGGAATTATTCGATCAATGATCTAGAGATAATTACATAATGAATGTACCTAAGATTTCGGAGTATTATCCATGCGGCATAGATGTTGACAATCATGCAGCCGTAGAAGATTCCGGTATAGGTTAAAAGAAAGAATTGAGCCCAGGTCATAGACAAAAGATTGAATTGTTATAAGATTGTATCATGGATATTCCATAGCATCCATGAAGGGCTAAAGTAATAACTATTGCCATGAGCCGCAGATCGGAAGATAGCTTAAGTCTACATAAAGGTTGATCAGAAGGAAGACGAAACTAAAGAGTTACAACAACGAAGTAAATCAGGAGTCTGACTATTGGACCTAGAAAATTATAGAAATTGCGCTTGATGAACATGGAAGAATCACTCTTAATATCAGAGGTGCAAGAGAGATAATGCAACAACCATATTCTATAATGGCTCTATAAAGAAGCCAGTTAGAAGAAGTACCAACCTTATAAGAAGTCGGTATCAAGCTCTCACCGGATTGTATATACACCAGAGGTACAAGTATTATAATAGATCTTTAAGTTGTGAATATGAATTATACCTATGTGGAAAGGAGGTCATGAAAAAGGTAGAAGATGTGATGCGAGATTTTAAGGTAAGTACAGTAAAAGTGAACAACATACGAGATACTCTGATGCAGAAGGTTGGGAATAGTCCATACTTCGGATAGAAGGCTAGAACCGCGGGGATTCAATATGCAGGAATGATAGCGGCATCGTCAGTGGCATATCTTATAGTCTATGATTTATAGGTACCGAGAGGTCTAGTTAAGAAAGTAAAAAAAGAGTTAGAGACGATGTGATGTCTCACTTGATGTTTCAAAATAACACAAGGAAATCTATGGTGCAAGGAAGTTGAAGGAAGGCTGCGAGTAGTATAAATGGATATGTATGGGTCGCAATCTAAAGTATGGTAGAGAGACAAGATTGTAGGAAGACAGGAGTAAGGATAAGAAAGGGCGAGTGAGAAGATGACGAGAATGGATAAGCCCTCGGGATTAAACCCACAAAAATAAGAGAGAGTTGTGGGTGCGTGAATAAGATCAAAGGAGTCTATGACTAGTAGCATTTAGAAGAGATGGAATGCTGCCCTGGTAGTGAAATAAGGATGTGATTGCGATAAATAAAGGATGACATTTAGTCCTTCGGGTGAGTAATGATTTGAAGAGGATTTCATGGATTGTACGAGATTAAAATACCCACGTAAGTGAATCACATTGGGATGCTATAAAATATGGTCATTAAAGTACAGTACCACCTCTAAGTGGATTAGGAAAGTCACTTCAAATGTTCCCCGATGAGTCGTGAGCCCTAGCGGTTGTGTTACATAAGAGGCCAAGTTATCGGTATTAAGATGAATTAACAATGGATGGAAAAAGGTCACAAGGTATGAAATGAGATTAGGCCACCATTATTAAGATGAACAGTAATGAGGGGGCATTAAAGGACTTAGCTTATTGCATATAGGATAAGCAACGAAAGTAACCTGGAGTTCGGTAGCATCCCTCAATAACGATAAATCAAAGTAATAGTTATGGCATTAAAGTCATACGGATGGATAAACGGATCTATGACAGAAGGTAGCAACAGTTACGAGATTAGAAAGACTCTGACTACAAGTCGTGGTGTGAGAAAGAAGCTTAAAGGGCGGAATGCCCTGGCCCTTAGGATTATTCACAGAACAATTGCTTAGATGGCAAGGAAAGTACTAAAGTATTCAGAGGACATACCCGGTATTTATGGCCCGAGCTAAAATACCCGGTATTTATGGACTAGTAACATACAAGTTACCACATGGCCATGATAGTGAGGTGTATAAGGTATGCTAAAAGTGAGCAATATTTTAAGTAATTTGGGATAATTTTTAATTATGCGGGTAATTAGTTAATTACCGGGTAGCGGGATATTACCTAATTAATTAATTGATTATTGGATAAGATTAAAATTTCCATCCCACCCCCACGTGGCAGCAAGCCACTAAACCAAAAAAATGACTCTTAGTCATTTTTGGTTAGGTGGCAAAGTAAGGTATTAAGTGCAAGACACTTCATTTCTCATTTTGAATACAAAGACTTGTAAAAGTAGTGTGTTATATACAAAACACTTCATTTCTCATATTTGGATACAAAGACACTACAGAACGTTAGCAATTCTTTCTAGTTTTCAACAAGACTTCTTGCAACAAAACGATTCCAACAAGAATTATTAGAATCTTAGCACTATAAAATTTTGCAGTTCTAAAGGAGTACGATGCAATATTTTCCAAGAATATCATATGGATTTTTTCCTACTCCAGGTATGTTAAGACTAAGCTCTTCCTTCATTTTGCATGATCTCGTAATTACACAAGTTTGATAACAATGTTATAAAGAAAAATTCATGTCCCAGAATTTACGTATATTTTCCTATTCTTGTAAGTTACAATATTATCGGGACTTCATATTCAATTGAGTGTTTCCTTTTTCCAGTCAAGAGAGCAGAAAGTCTATATATACAGTATTACATTATTTTCATTACCATCGAGCTATAATCGATGGGCAAGTCCCTATTGGGCAAACCTCTGATCCGATGGTAAGTTATATATCCAGCCTACTGTGGCCGAGCGCCTATGAGCAAGCCCAGTTGGACGAGATACAGAGCCTAGTATGGCCGAGCACCTATGAGCGAGCCTACTACGGCAGAGCAGTTATATATATATAACGAGCCTTATAAGGTTGGACAACTATTTTACTTACTATATTGAGAGAGTTGAGTCAGTATCAACAGGTAAGCATATCTTCAGATTTTCATTGACTTCTAGTTGCTTTCAGTTATTATATTATCAATTCAGTTTCAGCTTTTAGTATAGTGCCTTACATATTTTGTACCGACGTCCCTTTTCTAGGGGCGCTGCATTTCATGCATGCAGGTTCAGACAGAGAGACGGGTAAACCTCCTTATTAGGTGTTGCCCAAGTTCAGCTTGATCGGTAAGCTCCATACCCTTCAGAATTGCCGGGTCTAGAGCTTTACGTACATCTTTGTATATATATATATATATATATATATATATATATATATATATATGAGTAGGTCGAAGCCTTGTTCCGATCACAATATATATATGAG
>AWOL01S0011560.1:32120-68442 GCA_000715115.1 Nicotiana otophora
GCTTGTAGGCCTTTTATGTACATTTTTTTGGATTGTTAGCTGTAGTAGTTATGACGGCCTTGTCGGCCTAGCTTTTTATTGATATTTAGTCAGTATTTGCAATTGTCTTTCAATGTGGCCCATGGCCAAAGTATGACATTATATGTTCAGAGTCCCTTAGTCGTAAGTTGGTACGCGAGGATAGGTGAGGAACCGAGTGCCGGCCTCGCCCCCAAGTTCGGGGCGTGACAAAACTAAAATCTTATTTCATGATTTAGAGCCATACGACAACATAAAAGCAATTCTAAAGCAATCCAGCAAGCACAACAAGCGATATGGAAACTATTATTTAGCTATGGGAACTAGAAATCGGCACAGAGGGAGACAAACTCGTCTATAATAATTTGGACAATACCTCCCCTATTTTATTTCAGTTTACTCAAATACAAAAAATAAAAACCAACATTTATAGCACACAACAAACATATATACATCATTTTCCAACCTATACATCACAAAATATCACAAAATAGCCCAATACACCCCAATCATTTCATATACAACAACCAAGTGTTAGCTTGTACTCTTCCATACATACAACTTAGCTAGGATATAGATAAACTTCATATACAGGTGGGAGCAGAATAATTGAACCTTAAACAAGAAGAACAAACCTTTTCTTATGCTGCCTCAACTTGGAAGAACAACCAACACAAGCACAACGCAATAGAACTATGTTATACTAGCACCACATGATTCACGATGCTTGATTTATGTTGTTTACCTTTGGTTTTGCCCTTGGGACCATATAGGAACCATTTAGATAGTATTTTAGGGTGCTTAGGATCTATTGGAGTCGAAAATGAAATGAGATAATGTCACGAACCCAATTTTTCTATGTAGAATGTCGTGATGGCACCTAGTCTATAAATCTGGGTAAGCCGATTTCTATAACAATTAAGAAATATTTTTGATAATGATAATTCGAAATATGGTTTAATACAAGTGTCGAGACAAAAGCGGAATAAGCCTACGCGGTAATAATCATAACAACCTCCCAAGACTGGTAATACAGAGTCTCGAACTCTAGTTAATTACTGGAAACGATCTCAAGGAATGAAATACAACAATACTGTTCAAATACAAGCTGACAGTACAAAGAAGGAAAGAACTCCAAGGGACTGCGATGATCAAGCAGCTCTACCTTGAATCCTCGTGATCATTATGCTAACTCTGCCCGAGTCCGATATCTCCAATACTTGGCTCTGTACAAAAATATGCAGAAGTGTAGTATGAGTACACCATGGTCGGCACCAAGTAAGTATCAAAACTAACCTCGGTGGAGTAGTGACGAGGTACAGTCAAGACACTCACTAGACAAAATAACATGTGCAGTATAGCAGTATAAAGCTAACAATGGAAAGCAAAAATCAGTAAATGGCAAAAAAATCAATAAGTACATATAGGGAGTAAGGCAATAAGAATACCGAGGAAACATCATTAATAACCAAATAAGGAACACAAAGGGAACCAAATTAGTCAAGCTTTCTAACACAAGTTTCACAACTAAATCACTCTGTGATACCTCATATCATAGTCACAAGTCTCGGGTCTCAACCCGCCATCATATACTCACGGCACCTCGTGCCCACATCTCAGAATCACAACCGTACGGACAACTCACATGGCATAGTCACAATCCGCCCAGCAATAGTCATAGGCTCACAGTCCCAATCCGCCCGGCATGATCACAGGCTTACCATCACAAACCGACCAGCATAATCACAGGCTCACAATCACAAACCGCCTGGCATAATCACTGGCTCACAATCACAAACCGCCTGGCATCCTCACAGGCTCACAATCACAATCTGCCCGGTATGATCATAGGCTCACTACCGTAATCCGCCCGGCATTATCACTGTCTCAATAGCAACATGAAAACATAATACCAGAATACATGGGAATGATTGATAAATGTCAAGTTTCTTACTCGTGAGCTAGTATAAGTGGTACGCTACATTGTATGCTTGTGCAAGTGTATTGATGCAAGACAAATCAATAAGAAATAACAAGGACATCGAATAGCTCATTGAAATAACACGACAATACGCAAAGAGTATAACAAACACAATGAAAGTCACACCATCACACGAAATTCACAAACACAATGTCTCCAAACCATCACACATTATCCCTGACATTTGCCACCCTTATCTCTTTGATAGCCACCCATATCACTCTGTATAATAGCCACCCGTATCACTCCATGTAATAGCCACCCTTATCACTCCACCCGGATAATAACACAATAGCCACCCGTATCGCTCCGTACATTCAACAACAATGAGATTCCACCCTTATCCCCCGTATGAAAATAACAGTGAAATACCACCCTTATGCTGCACATAACAACAACCCAATCGCACAACGATTCACATGTAAAACAACACCACATAATCAACTCATATCAGAACTGCCCGTAGGCCACAACCTTTCCAAAGATTCCACGATATCAATAATTTCACAACAAATAGCCTACGGCTCAACACAACATGTATAGAATCTCAATAAAAACAACATGAACGGAAAGATAACTCAGCAAGGGACAACACCTCCTTAAATACAACTTCAAGTACAATAGATTAAATGCCTTTCGATAACTTCGATTCCAGTTAATTGTTTAAGAATAAACTCAATAGTGAAAGTATCCCCATGAAATAGAAACTCAATGATAAAAGAAATCACGTAATGGTAAAAATGGTAAAAACTCCAAATAATGCATATAAGAGTAAGCTCGGCAAGTAAAGAATGTGACAAATAACGACAACTTCCAATTAAGCATGTAATAGTGGACATAGCGAATAAAGGATATAACAAGTGCCAACAATTTCCATTTGAATACATAAAAGATGCCTAAGAATTTAAACAGATAGAATTTCCACATATAATCCCGAGTACGTACTCGTGATCTCGCGTACACGGCTTCATATTACACAAATAGCCCAAAGGACTCAATTCCTAAGGGGTAGTTCCTCCACACAAAGTTAGGTAAGATACATATCTCAACGAAGCTAGACTGATACTCTAAAATGACCTATTAGTGTGAAACAACCTCGAGACGACTCAAATCTAGACAAAATAATTTCGTAACATAATTAAAACTCATAGGAACTAATTCCGGATAATAAAAGTTTGGTCTTTAATTAAAACTAAAAAGTCAACCCAAAAGTCAACCCCTTGGCCCGCACCTCGGAACCCAATAAGAATCACAAAATCCCTAACACCCACTTCGATACGAGTCCAACCATACCAAAATTATCAAATTCCAATATCGAATCGCCCTTCAAATCCTCATTTTACATTTTGAAAGATTTTTACAAAATTTTCCATTTTCTTCCATTCAATTCACTAATTTAATGATATAAATGAGTATGGAATCATGAAATGTAATCAAATTTGAATAAAGAACATTTACCCAAACAAAACTCTGAAGAACCTCTCTACAATTGCCCAAAATCGAGGCTTCCAACTCAAAGAAATGGTTAAAATGAGGCCTTGCCTCTTAACATTCTGCCCAGGGATCGCATCTGCGACACAATTAGCTGCTTCTTTTTGCGACTACATCTTTGCTTCTGCGAAGGAACACTGGAAGCCGCACTTTGCACCTATGAAAAGAGTTCCTATTCTGCGCACACAAAGGTGCGAATCAAAATCTCGTTTCTGCACTGCCCCTCGCTTCTGCACCCAAACACACCGCATTTGCGCCTTCGCAGATGAGAAGCAAATTCTGCATTTGCGGTCTCTTGCTCCTAGTAGTACTTCCGCTTGTGCGACTCTGCACCTGCGCCCATGGCTTTGCAGGTGCGGTCACACAGAACCCTTGCCAAACCAGCCTTAGCCAAAAATTCCAAAATGATTCGGACCTCATCCGAAACTCATCTGAGCCACTCGGAACTCCGCCATGACATATCAACAAGTCCTATAATATAATGCGGACCTACTTGAGGCCTCAAATAACGTCAAACAACGTCGAAACTATGAATCGCACCTCAAATCGAACTTATAAATTTTCAAATCTTCCAACTTCCAAAACTCGTGCCGAAATACATCAAATCAACTCGGAATGAACCTAAATTTTGCACACAAGTCCCAAATTACATAATAGAGCTAATCTGACTCCTAGAATAGAAATCCAAACCCGATATCAACAAAGTCAACTCCCGGTCAAACCTCGCAACCTTCCCAAACATCAACTTCCTATTTTTCCCCAAAATGCATAAAATTATCCTACGGATCTCCAAATCCAAATCCGGAAACATGCTTAAGTCCAAAATCACCATACGAAGCTATTAGAATCATCAAAAAATCATTCCGAAGTCGTCTACACAAAAGTCAAACACCGGTCATCTCTTTTCACTTAAGCTTCTAAAACAAGAATTGTTCTTCCAAATTGATCGTGAATCATCTGAAAACCAAACTGGACCACACACGCAAGTCATATTACAAAATACGAAGTTGTTAGAGACCATGAGCCACTGAACAGGACGCTAATTCTCAAAACGACCGGTCGGGTCATTACATTTTCCCCCTCTTAAACAAACGTTCATCCTCGAACGTTCGAAGAACCATTCCAAAGACATCAGACCACTGAATGTACTCACCATACATATTCTCGTGGGTGATCCCACGTCACCCCAATCTGCATGAGCCCGAAAATCCATTTCAATTGAAGATTATTTCTCCCATCCACACTAACAAACCTTAAAACCAAATTTCTCACAATTCGATTTCCAAAAGACCTGATTCCCACATCAACACACGGTATTAGCCTCAGCCAGCTGTAACAACTCGTGACTACCCCCACCAGGTACAAACACATGACGTAACACTCTACACATATGTACATAACAACATCTCTGATCACCATAGCTGCCCATAATCAAATACAACACCAGCAAATGACCTCATCTTAGCTAAAACCTCATTCCAAACCTCCACAACACCAACAACAATGCAAGAAACACAAAGACCTCATAACTATTCACCCAAATCACCAAGTCACATTTAAGGCCACCTGGGCACACACCTCGTAAGTTAAAACCCAATAAGCACAACGCAAATATGGCTAAATATGCAAAGAGAAACACATAAGAGAACTATCAAACAACCCTGACAGGCACAACTCCCTATCAGTACCATACTACGAATCAATTTCGCAAGGGAGAATTAAAACACATGAACTAATTACAAGGGTCTCATCCTGATATAACTTCCACCGTGGCAAGTATCACGGTTCAAACATATCAAACCACATGAAAATGTGAGGATCCCATCCTTAGCTCTAAATCACAAGTAGTATACACATCATACCAACCGAAACCTTCCACTAATTACATTCCGCTAAGCAATATCATAAATTGTAACCAAACATTCCAAAAATCACATCAGAACTTACTGTAATGAGTAACAGAAAGACACTCCTAGCCTCATATCTCTCCATAATGAACAAAAACAAAATGATAGACACGAGATACCACCATAGAATCTCCTAACATGGGTAACACATAAGCTGAGTACAAAATCATGAAACTCACCCACATGTGAAGCATGATAGGAGGACTCGCCTCGATAAGCAAAACTGAAAATAAGGATAGTGCTCCTATATAACAAATCGAAACCATACATGTACGATGTCATCTAGTGCAGCGGGCTTAGCCCTACCACAGAAATCATATCAGCGGGTCGGGGTGTCCCCCTCTAGGGTGCCCTCTACCATCTTATCCTCCACTCATAACTGGTTTTGCAGGCGGAGTAGAAACTAGAATGAAGCCCGTAGCCTGAGTGCTCTGATGAAATCTGCCTCTCCCGAGTCTGGGACAATCTCTCATGATGTGCCTAGTATCACCACACTCATAACAACCCCTCTACGAGCGTGGCGGCTCGTACTAAGTCTATGTCTTATAACTGGAATAACCACTGTAGGAACCCCGTGCCAATGGTGCACTAAAAGAACTAACTGGAGCACCACGAGTAGTCTGAAATGCGAACTAGACTAGCTGACTGCCCGAGCCCCCGCCATGATGGGTCATAGCTGAAAAGTAAAATCCACTAAACCCTCCAGAACTCCGAGACCTCTTAGTCTCCTTAGCCTCCCTTTCCTCACCCCAAACACGCTCTAACATCCTGGCAATCTCCACCACCTGCTAAAATGGAGTATCAGTCTATAACTTCCGATCCATGTAGAATCTAAGATCATAACTGAGCCCCTATGAATCTGCGGACCCGCTCTCTAATTGTAGGAACCAAAGTAGGTGCATGATGGGCTAAATCACTGAACTTGATGGCATACTCTAACACCGTCATGGTGCCTTGACGCAGCTGCTCAAACTTTGAACACCACGCATCCCGAGGGGTCTGGGGAACAAACTCCCTCAAGAACTTCTCTGAAAATTGAGCCCATGTGTGTGGTGTTGCATCTGCTGGTCTACCCTCCTTATAAACCTGCCACCACTAATATTCTGCTCCCGATAGCTGAAATGTAGTAAAAGCATCTACGCTCACCTCCACAATACCCATGGTGCGGAGAATACGGTGACACTTCTCTAGAAATCCTTGTACATCCTCCGTAGCTGTGCCACTGAAAATAGGTGGACTATACCTCTTGAACCGCTCAAGCCTCTTTTTCTCCTCCTCTAATGCCCCTGGCCTGACCTCAGGCTGAACCGGAATAACAGGTTGTATCGGCACCATACCCAGAACCTGACCCATGTGAGCCCACTGCTCTGGAGTACCGGCGGTGGGAGTCAGAGCTCCTCCCCCAATCTACGAAGTAGCTGGGCAACGGAGATCAATCCCGCCTGATCCAATGTACCAAACATGCTCGGGGATTGCGCTATAGTTTCCCGAAGTTCGGGGGGTAACAACAGGCTCCTTAACTGCTACTCTAACAGGTGCTTTAGCTGCTGCGCATTCCCCTCCTCGGCCTCTACTTCAGCCCCAGCCTCTTGTGGCTCTAAAAGGGGGGCACGGGTGTCTGCTCAACTGATCCGATAGTGCGTGTCTTCACCATCTATGAGAGAATAGAGATACAAAGGCTCAAACTCCAAAATCAATATATCCGCACGATAGGAATAAAAGAAGTGGAGATTTTGTTTCTAATAGTTTTGTAGCCTCTCGAAGATAAGTACATGCGTCTCCATACCAATCTGCAAGATTCAACTAAACTCGGTCGTGACTCTGAGAACCTATGAAACTAGAGCTCTAATACCAACTTGTCAGGACCCCTTTTACCTCCGTAGAATGTCATGATGGCACGTAGTCTCTAAGACTAGGTAAGCCGATTTCTATAACAATTAATCAAATCTTATAAGAATGATAATTCGAAATATGTTTTAATATAGATGCCGAGACAAAAGCGGAATAAGCCTACGCAGAAATAATCATAACAACCTCCCAAGACTAGAAATACAGAGTCACGAACTCTAGTTAATTACATGGAATGATCTCAAGGATTGAAATGCAATACTGTTCAAATACAAGCTAACAATACAAAGAAGGAAATAACTCCAAGGGACTGCGACAACGAATCAGCTCTACCTTGAATCCTCACGACAAATATGCTAACTCTGGCCGAGTCCAATATATCCAATACCTGGCTCTACACAAAAATGTGTAGACGTGTAGTATGAGTACACCACGATCGACACCCAGTAAGTATCAAGACTAACCTCGGTGGAGTAGTGATGAGGTACAACGAAGACACTTAATAGACAAAATAACATGTACAGTATAGCAGTATAAAGCTAATAATGTAAAGAAAAAATCAGTAAATGACAACAAAATCAACAATTGCATATAGGCAGTAAGGTAATAAGAATACCGGGAAAACATCATTAAGAACCAAATAAGGAACACAAAGGGCATCCAATTAATCAAGCTGTCTAATACAAGTTTCGCAACGAAATCACTCTGTGATACCTTATATCATAGTCACAAGTCCCGGGTCTCAACCCACCATCATATACTCACGGCACCTCATGCTCACATCTCAAAATCACAACCACACAGACAACTCACGTGCCACAGTCACAATCCGCCCGACAATAGTCACATGCTCATAGTCACAATCCGCCCGGCATGATCACAGGCTTACCATTACAAACTTACTGGCATAATCACAGGTTCCTAATCACAAACCGCCCGGCATAATCAGAGGCTCACAATCACAAACCGCCCGGCATAATCACAGGCTCACAATCACAATCTGCCCGATATGATCACAGGCTCACTACCGCAATCCGCCCGCCATAATCACAGGCTCACTACCGCAATCCGTCCGCCATAATCACAGGCTCAATAGCAACATGAAAACGGATAATACAATAATACATAGGCATGATCAATAAATGTCGTGTGTTTGTACTCGTGAGCTAGTATAAGTGGTATGCTACAGTGTATGGTTGTGCAAGTGTATTGTTGTAGCTCGAATCAATAAGTATAACAAAGACATTGAATAGCTCATTGAAACAACAAGACAAGTCATGCAAAGAGTATCACAAAAACAATGAAAGTCACACCATCACACAAAATTCACCAGCATAATTTTCCCAAACCATCACACATTATCCCTGACATTTGCCACCCTTAACTCTCCGATAGCAACCAGTATCACTCTGTATAATAGCCACCCGCATCACTCTTCCCTAACAATATCATTAGCCACTCCTATCTCTCATATATCCACCCGTATTACTCCATATAATAGCCACCACTTCGTGTAATAACCACCCTTATCACTCCACCCGGACAATAACACAATAGCCACCCCTATAGCTCCGTACATTCAACAACAGTGAGATGCCACCCTTATGCCCCATATGATAACAACAGTAAAATGCCACCCTTATACTCCGCATAACAACAACCCAATCACACAATGATTCACATGTACTATTATCACAACAACACCACATAATCAACTCGTATCACAAGTGCCTATAGGACACAACATTTCAAAAGATTACATGATATCAATAATTTCACAACAAATAGCCCACGACTCCACACAATATGTATAGAATCTCAATAACAACAACATGAACGAAAAGATAACTCAGCAAGGGACAATACCTCTTTTAAACACAACTTCGAGTACAATAGATTAACTGCCTTTAGATAACTTCAATTCTAATTAATTCTATAATAATAAACTCAATAGTGAAAGTATCCCCATGAAATAGCAACTTAACGATATAAGAAATCACGTAATGGTAAAAGTGGTGACAACTCCAAATAAGGCATATAAGGGCAAGCTCGACAAGTAAAGAATGTGACAGATAATGACAACTTCCAATTAAGCATGTAATAGTGGACATGGAGAATAAAGGATATAACAAGTGCTAACAATTTCCAATTAAATATATAAAAGATGCCTAAGAGTTTAAACCGATAGAATTTCTACATATAAGCCCGAGTATGTACTCGTCACCTCGTGTACACTACTTTCACATTACACAAATAGCACAAAGGACTCAATTCCTAAGGAGTAGTTCCCCCACACAAAGTTAAGCAAGATACTTACCTCAACGAACCTAGACCGATACTCTAAAATGACCTTCTCATGTGAAACAACCTTTGGACGGCTCAAATCTAGCCAAAATAATTTCATAACATAATTAAAACTCATAGGAATCAATTCCAGATAATAAAACATCGGTCTTTAATTAGAACTAAAAAGTCAACCCAAAACTAAAACCCTGAGCCCGCACCTCGGAACCCGATAAGATTCCCAAAACCCGAACACCCATTTCTATACAATCCAACCATACCAAAATTATCAAATTTTGATATCGAATCGCCCTTCAAATCCTCATTTTACATTTTGAAAGTTTTTTACAAAATTTCCCATTTTCTTCCATTTAATTCACTAATTTAATGATATAAATGAGTATGGAATCATGAAATGTAATCAATTTTGGATAAATAACATTTACCCAAATCAAACTCGTGAATAACCCCTCCAAAATCGCCCAAAACCGAGGCTTCCAACTCAAAGAAATGGTGAAAATGACTAACCCTCGTCTCTTTACATTCTGCCCAGGGATCGCTCTTGTGACACAATTAGCCGCTTCTGCGGCATCGCTTTTGTGACCACATCTTCGCTTTTGCGAAAGAACACTGGAAGCTACCCTTCGCACCTGCATAAGGAGTTCCGCTTCTGCGCACATGTAGGTACGAATCAAAATCCCGCATCTGCGCTATCCCTCGCTTCTGCGCCCAAATACACCGCATATGCGCCTTCGTAGATGCGAAGAAAAATTTGCATTTGCGGTCTCTTGCTCCCGGTAGCACTTCCGCTTCTGCAATGCTACTGCCGCTTTTGCGACTTCGCACCTGCGCCCATGGCTCTGCAGGTGTGGTCACACTAGAACCCCTGCCAAACCAGCCTTAGCCAAAAATTCCAAAACGATCCGAACCTCATCCGAAACGCATCCGAACCACTCGGGACTCCACCAAAATATTCCAACAAGTCCTATAACATAACACGGACCTACTCAAGGCCTCAAATCACATCAAACAATGTCAAAACTATGAATCGCACCACGAATCGAACATATAAATTTTCAAATCTTCCAACTTCCAAAACTCGTGCCGAAACACATCAAATCAACCCGGAATGAACCCAAATTTTGCACACAAGTTCCAAATGACATACCGGAACTAATCTAATTGCCGAAATCGAAATCCAAACCCAATATCAACAAATTCAACTCCCAGTTAAACCTTACAACCTTGAAAAACTTCAACTTCCAATTTTTTGCCAAAATGCATCAAATTATCCTACAGTCCTCCAAATCCAAATCCGGACGCATGCTTAAGTCCAAAATAACCATATGAAGCTATTGTAATCATCAAAACACCATTCTGGAGTTGTCTACACAAAAGTCAAACTCTGGTCAACTCTTTTCACTTAAGCTTTTAAAACAAGAATTGTTCTTCCAAATTGATCCTGAATTATCTGAAAATCGAACTCGACCACACACAAGTCATATTACACAATACGAAGTTACTTGAGACCTTGATCCACCGAACGGGATGCTAATTCTCGAAATGATTGGTCGGATCATTACAGATAAGGAAGCCCCCGATTTATACATCAAAAGAAGTTTCCCACCGCATATGTGGTACCCAAAAGGGTTTGCCTATGAAGTGTCGCAAAAATGCCAATTTCTCTCTATTCTATGTCGTATTGATGGGTGGTTTAATGCGTTAGAAAATAGACTTGTAGACCTTCAATTTACTGGGTGGATCATCCCGTAAATCCAGGTACATTTGGACAAAATCTTAGTAACATCAAACCCAAATTTCCGTAAACTTATGAACATAACTTGCGATACTTTTGCCGACTTTTGTTTTTCCACTTGTTTGACTTCAACACTTAACATACGACTATTATATTGTTCAAATACCATATAACATTACCTTCTTATCATATTAAGAACTTCTAGTATTACCCCAAAAGAACGGCTTATAACACTAGCCATACCTCCAATGTACAGTCCGTAAGTCACTCTATAAGTTAAAAGTTTCCAGTAAATTCACTCGCTTCAATTAATTCAACCTCTAAACCTTCCGACGCTTATTATATATAGTCATAATCATTTATAAGCATTGGAATAGCCTAGCTCTCTAAGATTACGATGACTAACTCACGACCTAGCTTAATGTATATAAAATGCATGGTGTAACATCCCCCCCCCCCAGGAACATTCATCCTCTAATGTAAGGGCATACATGGAAGGGAAATTAACTCTTAAGAATTCTACGAAAATCTCGACAGAGTCTCCATTATAAGATGGACTATACCAAACCTACCATGTATCTAGAAAATATACTACATACCCCACAGGGCCATAAACAAGCAGTAATATCTCATTGTCCTCACATGGCCATCAAATATAAAATGGAATCAGCATAACCCATAATTAACTTCGCTAACAAGTAACTCTATCTCTGTCGTTGGTATAACGCCTCAATTATGAGGGTCACCTACTATCTCGAACAAATGAGGATACTTGGATTTGATCTCTTCCACAACAACTCATGTCATCTCTTCAATGTTTTTATTTCTCTACAATACCTTCAGGGAAGCCACATCCTTGGTCTTCAACTTGTAGACCTGCCAATCTAGCATGGAAATTGGAACCTCTATATAGGATACATTTTCTATAATTTAAAAATCATTAACTGGGACAACCCAAGTAGGTCCAATACACTTTTGCAGCATAGATAGATGAAATACCAGATGGACAGATTCTAGCTCTGAAGGCAATTTTTGCCGTAGGCCACTTGGGGTATCATTCAAATGATTCGACAGGGCCTAATATATCGTGGACTAAGCTTTCCCTTCTTGCCTAATCTCATGATACCTTCCATAAGAGAAACCGTTAAGAATACCCAATTATAAACTTGGAACTCGAAGTCTTATCATCGCACATTTGAATATGACTTGTGACGACTCTAGGCGGTCAACAACTGCTCCTGAATAAGCTTCACCTTTAACTGTTATCAATATGGAGCTTCTAAATCTTGATATTTCACTTTTGTTTATGATTCCTGATAGTTTTGGATCATTATCACTCAAATGGTTGTAATAACTGCTTGTTGGCAATTAGGACACTAAGCCACAACTTTGTAAAATGTTCTTCTTTATGTTGTTCCATCGATACATCACTTTAATATCATGGTACATTTTTTCCTGATCCAAGATTAATAGAGTATCGTGAATAGTGGAGCTCTCTCATAATCCTATCTCGTAACCCTACTATGTTTGGAATGCACCATCAGCCTTGGTGCCTGAAAACCATATTTTCATCGAGCTCAAAAGTTGTGGTCTCCTATTGTTGAATATCTTCTTTGATTATCCTAAAATAGGATCAGCATACTGTCACTCCTTAACTTATATCACAAGGGATGACTCTGTTGTATTATAGCACCTATCATCTAAATCTTTTAATTGAAGTCCAACTAGCTAATTGATGTTTCTCTCGGCCAACTTCTTTCCTTTGCCCCCAAAATAATTAGGCCTCTTATGGATAGATGGCTGGTTGCGTTGGCTGCAATGATTATAATGTTTAACCTTATCCAAACGGTATAGGATTATCTATATTTGAAATCCTTTAAAATACTAAAGCCATCACCTCTATCATCAACTTAGCTCTGTGTACCTAAAGGTGCACTGGAAGCTCTTATGGTTTGTAGAATCTCAGCATGAAGACTCTATCGATAATGTCGTCGTATCTATAGTACGCGTACCACTACGATTAAATCTAATGTGTGTTTCAAATAACCTTATTCGTACTTTCTCACTACTATTGTTCATAAGCAATTCCCCTTCTTTGCGACCCTAACACTTGCATCATGCAAATACTAATTTATCATATTATTTTTGACATGCCCCGACCACGGGGAACGCGACCGGTGCTCAACCGAGATACTTCGGCCGAGTAAGCCTGTGCAATACCTTCTACCCAACTCTCCCCTGAATAAAGAGAAAATATATTTATATCATTAATTAAACATTAAGTGGATTCCGTGAACAATGCCAATTCCATTACTATTAGTCACTTCATTTTATAGTCTCAAAATACATACATAATCATAGTTTACGTGCAACAAGTGATTCAAATACAACAAGGCTAGTTGGACTTTCCCAACACCCATATACAACCCACATTGTGTCTACGGAGCCTATACGGATACAAAATACTATAATAACGCGGCAACAAGACCCCGTCTATACCTCAAAACATAATATACGTGGGATAAGAGATACACAACCCCGAATGAAGTGGGGCTCACCAAATATGCTGAGAGGAGGGTGTACTGCTATCAATTACCAATGCCACCTGCTGCGGAACCACCTGCATCCATTAAAGATGCAGTGCCCCCGGCAAAAGGGACGTTAGTACATATGGAATTGTACACATGTAAGACTAAATAGCCTCTCATTAGAACAAATGATAAAACAAGAAAGGACAGTCATAAATCAATGGAAGCCTCACGCAATACTAAAACATCAAATTAGGAGCAAGATAAGTGTCAAGAAAATTTCCACTATTTTAGGTTAGGAGACCTTAGCGCCGATATACCACCGTGATTTTTAGCACGGAGTCCGATTACGGCCCGAACGGCTAGGCCGTCTCATCCAAAGACATAGACCACAATCACAATAATTATCATGTTTTCAATCAATATCTCAATAACAATTTCAAGCACAATCACCGCTATGTGTATTGCACGACGTCCGATCACGACTCGACCGGCTAGGTCGTCTCACCATAATGCCGTGTGGATGGACATCACCCTTTTCTAGAAATCTTCTCATCCCAATAAAGGGAAATATTCTCTTTACAACAATCTCATCCCAATAAAGGGGTACAATCACAATTCACTCCTACACCAGCACGTGTAGTTTCGGGGTTAGGTTATTTCAACCTACCCTTCCTCGGTGACAAACGATACTCCCAGGATGTTTATTTATTTAAAAGGGTTTACAACTCATTTCATTATCTTTTATATATCATTCAGTTCATTGGCACTGATGGTCATAACACAATGTAACTCTTGGCACGTTGGCCGTAATTCATACTTCATATTCATCTCTTTCACTTTCAAACCTTATCACGGATTATCAACAATAGAGCATTTATATCCAAGACTTTAAGTCCACATATTGAGGAATTAAGAATGTTAAACACATTGAGATTTCTTACACAATTTGACATAATAGCTTTCATTTGAATCACGACTTAAAGATATAGCATTTGGATATGCAACCCATGCTTCGAGCACATTTTCAAATAGAATATAACATCACAAGAACATTGGAATACATATTGAACATATATCTTTCGACACAAGGCTTATTCGGAATAATCAATTCATAATGAACAACTCGGGACTTACAAAAATATTATGGGGTTCAATTCTAAGAGATGAGTTTAGCCAGCATACCATGCCTCGAGCCTTTTAAATTACTTCAATGTTCCGGAATTCTTAGACACTTTGATCTATTTAGAAATATAGCAAAATTGAACACAAACTACGGGATAGTTTATGGTTCCAGCTAATTTGAGCATTTTATCAAACACTAGAAGGTTATTATGATTTCAAGGTCCTCCTATAGTGGATTCCTCCATCCCACTACCCAAAGTCTACCCAATTTGGCTCAACATTCTTCCCCCAACCCTTGATAGTACATGCATGCATAATGACAACTCCCACACCCAAGAATTGCTTTTCTCATTAACTATTTTCAGTAAAATCACGAAATTGAGGGCTAGGGAGTCGAATCATACTTCTAGGATGAAGACCTTGTGAGTTACCCTTGTGAAATCTTCAAGACTTAAGCAAAGATTGATGAACAAATGACTTAGCAATTCCTTTTCTCACTCTAGAGCACCTTCCTCTCTCTAAAATATAAGTTTGAACCTTCTAAAATGATCCCTCAGATTGTTTTATAAAAATGGCATCGGGTTTATAAAACCAGAAAAATGAAGCCCCGATGCAGATCTGCTGTCGCATATTCTGTGGTCCGCAGAATGGACCGCATAATGGCCCTCCGGAACTGGGCACTCCTGCCTCACTCTACGATTGTTCTGCGGTCCGCAAACCTATTCTGCGGTTGCAGAACTTCCCTCCGAAAAGTTTTGTGTTGGATCTGAGATGGGTTGTGCAGCCCGCGAAATGATTATGCGGCCGTATAATGGACCGCATAATGGTCCAAAAATTTGCCCAAATTTTTGCTTCAGTCTGCGACAGATCTGCGGTTCGTAGATCAGTTCTGCGACCGCAGAATGGACCGCAGAAATGCCATGTACTTCCAAAATTTTTCTTCAACTCCCTAACGTACCGTTCAACCCAAAAGCATCAACACCTAAGTCTAACTCGGCACCACGAAATCTCGAGTTTTAGGTAAAATTTTATGGGGCTTTACATTTTCCCCCGCTTTAGATCATTCATCCTCGAATGAGGGCCAAAATCTGTCATTAGAAACCAATGTGACTCAGCTACTATAACACACACCAACATTTCCAAATTTTTCACTTACTCCCCAAATTTCCAAAAATTTTGCCAGAATTTCCCTTGTAACTGGGCCTATCCACCTGTCAGAGAATCCCAGAAACCAACCCTAACAATATGTACATGAACGAACAACGTGACATAACATAAAAACAACGCCAATCGTGGCCTCACGAGCAGTATATTACCAAAAAGGAACACCCTTAACATCAAATGTACAAATGATACATAATTTATAGAAGGTAAACGTTTAGCATTTTCACAGAATACAACTTTATAAATACATGGTTATTCAAATAAATGAGGGTATTTCTTCTTCATTTCTTCCTCGACCTCCCAAGTGGCCTCTCCATCCTACTGGTTCCGCCATAGTACTTTCACGAAGGCAATTTATTTATTTCTCAGCTTACAAACTTGCCTATCAGGTATGGCCACTGGAATTGTTTCATAAGTCAATTCTTCATTAACCTCAATAGTCTCAACCGGAATAATAAGCGACGGATCTCCAACCACCTTCTTCAGCATGGATACATGAAACACCGGGTGCACTAAAGACATCTCTGGAGGTAGTTCTAACTTGTAAGCTACCTGGCCAATCCTCTGAATGATTATGTATGGTTCGACATACCTCGGACTCAATTTCCCTTTCTTATCGAATCGCATAATACCCTTCATAGGGGAATACTTCAAGAATAACCAATCATCTTCTTTGAACTCCAAATCCCTACAACGATTGTCCGAATAGGACTTCTAACAACTCTGAGCAGTTTTCAACCGCTCCTTAATGATCTTAACCTTTTCCATAGACTGATGCACGAGGTCTAGCCCTATCAACTCCGCTTCCCCAATCTCGAACCACCCAATGGGAGATTTACATATCCTACCATATAAAGCCTCGAACGGTGCCATCTGAATGCTAGCATGCTAACTGTTGTTGTAGGCAAACACTATGAGCGGCAAATGATCATCCCATCCACCCTTGAAGTCAAGAACACAAGCGTGCAACATATCCTCAAGCGTCTAAATAGTCCGCTCTGCCTGCCTGTCAGTTTGCGAGTGAAAGTCTATACTAAGATTCACCTGAGTACCCAAACCATGTTGAACTTTCTTCCAAAACTTAGCCGTGAACTGTGCCCCTCGATTTGAGATAATAGAAGCTGGAGTGCCATGCAACCTGACTATTTCCTTGATATATAACTAAGCATGTTGTTCTGCTGTGTCAGTAGCCTTAACAAGTATGAAGTGTGCTGATTTCGTGAGTCGATCCACAACTACCCAAATCAAGTCGAACATGCGAGGCGTGTGAGATAGTCCCACCACAAAGTCTATATTGATCATCTCCCACTTCTATATTGGAATTTCTATGTTATGTGACAACCTAATGGGCCTTTGGTGCTCGACCTTCACTTGCTGACAATTTGGACATCTTGCCACAAAGTCCGCTACATTACTCTTCATATCATTCCACCAGTAGATACATCTTTGCAGAGCTCGGGTGCACGGAATACCTAGAAGTGTGAGCCTCAGTCATGATTCTTTCCCGGAGACCATCTACATTTGGAACACATAGCCGCCCTTGGTATCTTAGTGTACCATAATCCATGCAAAGAGAAAAGGCAATGGTCTTATGTTTATGAATCCCCTCCTTCAATTGTACCAACAATGGGTCGTTGTACTGCTTTTCCTTGAGTTCCACCACAAGTGACGATTCAGCCCTATTTTGCATAATCACCCCTCCTACACTGGAGTCCACAAGACAAACTCCCAATCTATCGAACCGATGAACCTCCTTGGCCAACAACCTTTGATATGCCTCCAAGTGAGCCAAACTACCCATAGATTTCATGCTAAGAGCGTCCACCACAACATTAGCCTTCCCCGGATGATATAGGATATCGATGTTGAAATCCATAAATAACTCAAGCCATCTTCTATGCCTCATATTCAATTCCTTATGTTTGAAAATATATTGAAGGCTCTTATGGTCCGTGAATATATCCACACGGACCCCATACAAACAATGACGCCAAATCTTTAACTCAAAGACCACCGCTACAAGCTCTAAGTCATGTGTTGTATAGTTCTTTTCATGATTCTTGAGTTTCCTAGAAGCATAAGCTATCACCTTGGCATGTTGTATTAATACACACCCAAGTCTGATTCTTGAAGCATCGCAATATACCACAAACCCATATGTACCATCTGGTAGAGTCAACATTGGTGTAGTAGTCAATCTCGATTTCAACTCTAGGAAGCTCCTTTCACAAGCATCTGACAATTGGAACTTAACCGCCTTCTGCGTCAATTTAGTCAATGGAGAGGCAAGGGTAGAGAACCCCTCCACACATTTCCTGTAATATCAAGCTAAGCCCAAGAAACTGTGAATCTCAGTTGGGGTAGTAGGTCTAGGCCAATTCTTCATAGCTGCAATCTTCTGAGGATCAACCTTAATTCGTTCTCTAGAGACAACATGACCCAAGAATGTGAAAGGTTCAAGCCAAAATTCACATTTCAAAAACTTCGCATATAACTGGTGCTGATACAGGGTCTGCAAAACTGCCCTGACATGATTAGCATTGTCCTCTCGACTTCGTGAATATACAAAGATATCGTCAATAAATATTATCACGAAGGAGTCAAGAAAATTTTATAAGACTCGATTCATAAGATCCATGAAAGCTACGGGGGCATTTGTTAGCCCAAAGTGCCCATACCCGGTCCTTAAAGCTATTTACAGAATATCCTGCTCCCTGATCTTTAATCGGTGATACCCGAATCTTAAATCGAACTTGGAGAAGTACTTAGCAACCTGCAATTGATCAAACAAGTCATTTATCATTTGCAGTGGGTTCTTAATTTTGATCGTAACCTTGTTGAGCTGCCGATAGTCAATACACATGCTTAGCGACCCATCCTTCTTTCTTACAAATAGAACCGTTGCTCCCCAAGGCGACACACTCGGCCAAATGAAACCTTTCTCTAACAAATCCTTCAATTGTTCCTTTAGCTCCTTCAATTCTGCCGGTGCCATTCTATAGGTTGGAATAGATATAAGTTGTGTGCCTGGCATCACATCAATCCTAAAATCAATCTCTCTGCCTGGTGGGATCCCAGGGAGCTCATCCAGAAAGACCTCCAGAAATTCATTCACAACCGCCACAAACTCAAGTGTAGGTGCCCCAACATCAATGTCTGTAACCCAGACCAAATGGTAAATACACCCCTTGTTAATCATCTTCTTGGACTTAAGGTAAGAAATAAACCTACCCTTCGGCGCCACATCATCCCCTTTCCATTCAATCACTGACTCATTTGGAAATTTAAACCCAACGATTTTTCTTCGACAGTCAAGCTTGGCAAAACATGAATAAAGCCAATCCATCCCCATTATTACATCAAAATCAACCATCCCCAATTCAATGCGATTACTCATGGTGTCCCAAACACGCACCGTGACAACACAATCCCTATAAACCCACGCGACCACAATAGACTCGCCAACCGGAGTAGATATAGAGAACGACTCATGAAGTTATTCCTGTTCTATCCCAAATTCCATAGCAACATAGGGGGTGACATAAGACAAAGTGGATCCGGGATCAATAAGAGCATACACATCATGAGATTGGATAGTCAATATACCTGTGACAACATCTGGAGAAGCCTCTCAACTCTGGCGACCTTGCATAGCATAGAAACAGATGCATCCTCCCGAACTCTATGTACCGCCCCTAGCTGGACCACGCCCTGCGGGTGCTGGAGTGCCTCGAGCTGGAGGAGGTGTTGTGGATGTAGTAGCTGAAGAACTGGCAGGCCGTGCGTATCCCTGCCCGCACCTTGGCGGGATGAACGACAATCCCTCTGAATGTGATCCCTAAATCCGCACCCATAGCATATGGGTAAGTCCATGCATCAGATTCCCAAGTGCATCTTTCCACACTTAGGGCATGGGGGGCTCTGTTGCTGCTGAAATCTCCCACCAGGCCGACCCTGCTGGTAGGATCCCTTGTTGCCCTGACCGGGCCTAAAACGACTCTGCTGCTACTGACTGGGCCCTGATGGCGATGCACTGACTGAAGACTGAGCAAAAGACTAGGATGGCCCTGATGACCCTCCCGTGAATGTTGACCTACCATCACCACCACCCAAAGAACCTCCAAGATTGACCGCGGACCGGGCCTTGCTGCTACTCTCTCGATCTATCGCTTGAGCAAATGCCACCATCTTACCATAGTTCATATCAGAATGCAAGGCAGCTGTAGCGTACTCATTAATAATGAAGGGGCTAAGGCCCTGTACAAACCGGTGCACTCTTGCCTCCATAGTGGGCAGCATGTATACCACATACTTGGACATGCGCACGAATCTCATATGGTACTCCCACACACTCAGACTACCTTGCCTTAAGCTCTCAAACTCAGCGGCACGGGCTGCCTTAGTCTCGACAACCAAGAAATGATCAATAAAGGCATCGGTGAACTCATTCCACCTCGCCGGAGGGCTCCACTCCTCACAAGACTCCTCCCACAATTCAAACCAAGAATATGCCACCTCTTTCAAGCGGTAGGAAGCCAACTCCACTGCTTTTGTCTCAGTAGCACGCATAACTCGAAGAGTTTTGTGCATCTCATTAATAAAGTCTTGGGGGTCCTCCTCGGGTGTGAACACTGGAGAATCTAACTGAAGAAATTTGTTTACCCTGGAACTAGCAGATTCCCCTGGCGGACTGGAAGAAGTAGGCGCAACATTTGATCTTTGGGACTGAGATGTCACTATTTGAGCCAACATCTGTATAGCTGCCCTAAGATCCCCCTCAAAAACATCGGGACCGGAAGCTGGGGCTGGACGTGGAACATATCAGTTGGAGGGATTGTTGCACCCTCAGTAGGTGCAGGAATTGTCGCAGCCTGATCAGGTGTAGTAGAATCAGGTAGTGTAGTAGTCGGGGGAATATTCTCACCCCTCAGGTTCTTACCCGCATCGTCAAGTAAAGGATCAACTGCCGCTCCTGGGGTGGCATTGGCTACTAGGCCAATTCTTGCTTTCTTCCTAGACGCCATACACTTGAGTAATGCACGAGTTAAAGGAGGAATAATCTTACAATCTGCTTTATCGCACGATCTAGAACATCATAGAGGGGTATTATTCCTAAATTCCCAAGTAGCCTCCTAATTATAGATGTGGTCGACAACACACCCATAAGAAGGACTCTACTCGACATAGCTCTGAGACATCCTAGGACACATTAAGACCTTAGGCTCTGATACCAAGTTTGTCACGCGCCGACCACGGGGAGCGCGACCGGCGCTCAACCAAGATACTCCGGCCGAGAAAGCCTGTGAAGTACCTTCTACCTAACTCGCCCCTGAATAAAGAGAAGATATATTTATATCATTAATTAAACATTAAGTGTATTCTGTGAACAATGCCAATTCCATTACCATTAGTCACTTCATTTTATAGTCTCAAAATACATACACAATCATTGTTTAAGTGCAAAAAGTGATTCAGATACAACAAGGCTAGTTTGACTTTTCCAACACCTATATACAACCCACATTGTGTCTGCAGAGCCTCTACGGATATAAAATACTATGATAATGCCGGCAACAAGGCTCGGGCTATATCTCAAAATATAAAACAAGTGGGACAAGAGATACACAACCCCGAATGAAGTGGAGCTCACCAAATCTACTGAGATGAGGGTGTACTGCTATCAATGATCAATGCCACCTATTGCGGAACCACCTGCATCCATTAAAGATGCAACGCCCCCGGCAAGAGGGACGTTAGTACATATGGAATAGTACTAGTATGTAAGACTAAACAGCCTCTAGTTAGAACGAATGATAACACAAGGAAGGATAGTCATAAATCAATGGAAGCCTCGGGCAATACTAAAACATCAAATTAGGAGCAAGATAAGTGTCAAGTAAATTTCTATTATTTTCGGTTGGGAGATCTTAGCACCGATATACCACCATAATATTTTGCACGGAGTTCGATCACGGACCGATCGGCTAGGCCATCTCAAGCAAAGACATCTACCACAATCACAATCATTATCACATTTTAAATCAATAGCTCAATAACAATTTCAAGCACAATTACCACCATGTGTGCGGCATGGCATCCGATCACGACTCGACCGGCTAGGCCGTCTCACCACAATGTCATGTGGATCGACATCACCCTTTTCAAGAAATCGTTTCATCCCAATAAAGGGGAATACTCTCTTTACAATAATCGTATCCCAATAAGGGGGTACGATCACAATTAACTCCTACATCGACACGTGTAATTTCAGGGTTAGATTATTTCAACCTACCCTTCCTCGGTGACCAACAATACTCCTAGGGTGTTTATTTATTTAAAAGGGTTGACAACTCATTTCATTATCCTTTATATAATATTTAGTTCATTGCCACCGATGTCCATAGCACAATGTCACTCTTGGCACGTTGGCCGTATTTCATACTTCATATTCATCTCTTTCACTTTTAAACCTTATCACGGATCATCAACAATAGAGCATTTCTATTCAAGACTTTAAGTCCACATATTGAGCAAATAAGAATGTTAAACACATTGATATTCCTTCCACAATTTGACATAATAGCCTTCATTTGAATCATGACTTAAAGATATAGCATTTTGATATGCAACCCATGCTTCGAGCACATTTTCAAATAGAATATAACATAATAAGAACATTGTAATACATATTGAACATATATCTTTAGACACAAGGCTTATTCGGAATAATCAATTCATAATGAACAACTCGGGACTTACAAGGATATTTTGGGGTTGAATTCTAAAAGATGAGTTTAGCCAACATACCTCGTCTCGGGCCCTTTAAATTACTACAATATTCCAAAATTCTTAGCCACTTCAATCGATTTAGAAATATAGCAAAATTGAACAAAATTAGGAGAGAGTTTATGGTTCCAGCTCATTTGGGAATTTTATCAAACATTAGGTGGGGATTATGATTTCAAGGTCCTCCTATGGTGGATTTCTCCATCCCACTAGCCAAAGTCTACCCAATTTAGCTCAACATTTTCCCCCAACTCTTAATAGTACATGCATGCATAATGGACAACTCTCACACCCAAGAATTACTTTTCTCATTACCTATTTTTAGTAAAATCATGAAATTAAGAGGTAGGGAGTAGAATCTTACCTCTAGGATGAAGATCTTGTGAGTTACCCTTGTGAAATCTTCAATGCTTGAGCAAAGATTGATGAACAAATGACTTAGAAATTGCTTTTCTCACTCTAGACCACCCTCCTCTCTCTAAAATATAAGTTTGAACCTTCTAAAATGATCCCTAATATTGTTTTATAAGAATGTGGTCAGGTTTATAAAAGCAGAAAAATGAAGCTCCAATGCAGATATGCGGTCACTTCTGCGGTCCGCAAAATGTATAGCATAATGTCCCTTCGGAACTGGCATTCCTGCCTCAGTCTACGACCGGTTTGCGGTCCGCAGACCTATTATGCAGTCGCATAATGCGCTACAGAACTTCCCTCTGGCCTGCGAAATGATTATGCGGCCCCATAATGGTCCAAAAATATGCCCAGATTTTTGCTTCAGTATGCGACAGATCTGCGGTCCGCAGATCAGTTCTTCGACTGCAGAATGGACCGCAGAAACGCCTTGTACTTCCAAAAATTCTTTTCAACTCCTCAACGCACTGTTCAACCCAAAAAGTCCTAACCTGTTGGTATGTACATAATCACAAACATTGATCCCGATTCCTATTCTTCATGTCAATATACAATAGATGATGAGTCATTTACTTATTCCCTTATTAGGTACGTAAAAGATTCTGAAGAACTTGACGTTATAAGACGTTGTTCCATAATATCTGAATTTGATCGTTGTACTTAGATCAAAACCTCTTTCATTGTCTCTTGACTAATACCTTCCATCAATGGCACTTGGGAAAGATTCCCTTCTTCTCGTTATGCTTGTGAGCTCATTACATTATTTACCCCATAGAACCTCTGGTTAATTGGAATCGTCTATCATCATCCTTACTCACCATTCACTTTGTCTTTGTTCTAATAATGTTATCTTTGTACACAACTCTTTAATGCATGCCTTGTATGCTAGGCTCATTGACCTCTTTTTTGATCCTTTGTATGCTTATATTGAGCTTTACCCACCATTGCTCTTGTCAGAATACATTTTGAGAGTCGTGACTGTATGTGTTGCATGATCGATAGTTTGCACATTTAGATTCAATTCGTATTTTTGCATGATAGAATGACTCATCAGAGTTTCCTTGTCTAGCCATAATTACGTCTTCCATCAACTGATTGCTCAATCATCTTACCTTTACATCTCATTTCTGAGTTACCTAGGGCGGTGTCTCTTCCCTTGATTTACTCATCACACTAGCTTCCTGAGTATTAGAGGTTTGGCATTTCCATTTGGAAGGTCCTTACTGTTTTTTCTCTTATACACAATTCCAGAGTAATCACACATTTGTATAATTTGAATAACTACAATCTCATTCACTTCTATCCTTTGTTGTCTTAATCCTTCTGCATGCCCATCACTAAGAGAAACAAATTTCTTCCATGATACTTCATCATATCATTCAATATACACTCACTAAATATTCTTACATTTCTTAAAACCATCATCCAAATGTCCTGAAAACTCTCGTCATCACTTATCCTAATAAGCTATTCTCATCCAGAAGGTGTTTGGAATTATAACATGTCAAATAATGAGTCCCAAGGTCATGTCAACCCAATTCCTATAGCATTCATTATCCTACTAGCACAAATACATGTAATCCTCAATAAAAAGTGGTAGTACGACTCCTTTACATATAAACGAAGGGCCTATGTCACCTCCTACTACTTCTTGGACAATCCATTCTTTATAAATGACTTGGGATCACCACTCTGGGTATGTCACCTCATGTGATCTACATAAATGTATTAGTGGCACCTGAGACTCATCACAGGATTCCATTGTAGTAACCTATCTCCCCTTAACAGTATTTTGGGGACCATCCCCCAATTCATCTTAGGCAAGATTATTCAATTTTGGTCGTGCATACGTAGCGTATTACTTCAATCTTTCTCTAGTTAATGAAGTCCACCATAAAGTGGGTAGATTTTCATGGATTCTTGAATATTGTAATGATGGCTTCCACACCCTATCCTTATAACTTATTATCAACTTATAATTCTCCCGCAAACCTAGATTTTCTTACAACCGACGGAGTAACTTGATATCGTAGGTCCGGAAACTATCTAGCATAATTTAAGGAAGGAGAAAATAGATTGTATATCTATCACCATATCAGGTGAAGGCTCCAAATCTTATCAATCCACTAGCATACAAGTATGATCCTGGCTATCATTTGGATTGGAAGTTCCATTTTTGTTGCTACTTCCGTATCAATAACTTATCTCCACTGGACTATCCTAACCCTGCAATGATATTGTGTCACTGACTCCTGATGGTGAGGTGTCAACACTACCAAACATGAAATAAGTCAATACTAAGCTTGCAATAAGTAGATGTCTCGGCAAAGAAACCATTAACATACTTGCACACATCAGAGCACCTCAAACAGCACCAGAGCTTGAGGCTCTATCTCCACTCGTGTCCCTATCCCTGCGGCCCAACCTAGGACATCTCCGAATGATGTGACCTTGAATCCCATACCAAAAACGAACCCCTCTATCCTATGAAACGGTCCGGCATACGATCGGCCACACTGACTACAAAATGGCCAAGGTGGCCTCACTCGACCTGTACACCCTGACCGTGAGATACCGATGCCTGCGAACCCTGTCTCAGCCTTACCTGAGAACTCTAATCGTGCATACTCTGCCGTGAAGATCTAGCCTTCTGATCATACAACTACAACTCACTACTAATCGATAATCCTCTATAGTCATCAACTATGCTAGCCCTCTTGGACCACCCATCAACCTCATCTGCTATGAATACTGTAGATATTGGCGGTCTTTGACCAATGAACTCCCGAGGCTGTAGGATCCCTGACCCTTCAACGGGTCTATCGCTATCACATGCACTAGGGTGATGCCGTGTTTGGGAGGAAACCAACTGTATCAATGTCAGTATCGCTTCTTCTTACTTCTTGATCATATGAAACCGATGGTAGAATTGATGATACGAGAGCTTCCCTCAGCTCCTATGGTACTACTTGACTCGGAGATACCTAAAAAGGTGACTCACTCAGGTCCTCTAATAGGTATGTCTCAATGGAGAGCGTACTCGCATTCCCTCTCGAACATACCTCAATCTCCTGGCTGGCCATAGCCCTTCTAGAAGAAGGCATCTCTGTACTACCTACATCAGAACACACGTTAGACACAACTCCTATGACTCGTCTCTTCAGCAAGATTTAGATCAGAAAGAAGGGTATCCAACTCCTAAATGCCCTATAGTGTCATGTTTATAAATGTGGTGTACAACACATCGATAAACAGGACTCTACTAGATCTGGCTTGTAGACTCCCTAGGAATGACCTGATCTGATACCAAGTTTGTCACGCCCCAAATTCGAGTAGGCAAGACCGATGCCTGATGCCTTACTTGACCGAGCATACCAACTAAAACTTATGTTACTTGAACATAAATGAATTCTTAGGCTGACAAGGCCATCTGAATATCATTTTGTTGGTTCTTAGGCCGTCAAGGCCATAACTTATGAAAATATGATGAATGAACAGTCACAACTGACGGGAAGCAACCCAATATATATATACACACACATACATATATGGGCCGACAAGGCCACCATGCTGACATCTAAACACAGGACATATCCACAAGCCTCTATAGAATAAAGCTATATTATGGTCGGGACAAGACCCTGGCATGTGACCTATCGGGGTGGTTGGTTTGGTTCCGGGTGTGTTTTGGAGTGAATTGGGATACTTAGTCTAAAATTTGGAAGCTTAAGTTGGAAGAGTTAACCGGAGTTTGACTTGTGTGTAGACGAATCTAGAATGGAGTTTTGATGGTTCCAATAGATTCGTAGGGTGATTTTGGACTTAGGCATATGTCTGGATGTTGTTTGGAGGTTTGTAGGGTGGTTTGATGCTTTTGGGCGAAAGTTGGAAATTGAAGGTTTGAATGGTTGAGAGGTTTGAACGAGAGTACACTTTGTTGATATCGGGTTCAAATTCGGTTCCAGGAGTTCGAATAGGTCGGTTGCATCATTTGGGAGTAGTGTGCAAATTTTGAGGTGAATCACAATTGATTTGATATGGTTCGACATTAGTTTTAGAAGTTGGAAGTTCATTAGTTCATTAGGCTTGAACTGGGGTGCAATTTGTAGCTTTGATGTTATTTGATGTGATTGCAGGCTTCGATTAAATTCATATAGTAATTTTGAACTTGTTGGTTGTTACACCCCATGTTTTGTACGTGAAAGTACATCGTAAGTCAATTGATGTAAGCTTAAAAATGATATCCTCTTTGAAAGTATATACAGTGATTTAATGATGTTACGTCCCATTTTCTCAAGCCTTTAAGAGTTATCATTCGGGGAAAAATATTTCCAAGGGGACATGTTGTTACACCCCCGTACTTCAGACGTCATTGGGGTGTGTTGGGCTGTTGTAAGCTATATATAACCTGGATCTCTACTTGAATCCCCTCTAGTAGGTAATTAAATTATGTTCTTTCATGTGCTTAAGGTTATCTTGATGTGGATGGACTAGACATGAACTAGTGAATAAAGTTTCTAATTGAGGATAGTTGGAGTTGTGGATTATTTTCTTTGCTATAAATATATGGTATAAGGCTGGAATCATTGATGAATGACTTTATTATCTTGTTAATGATAATAGTAAGTTAAAGTAAGAAGTCTACAAGGGGTGATATGGGGTATACGGAATCCAATTGGGCTTGTAGCTCGCCGTGAAGTAGTTGTGACTTATTATTGTTATATGGTGTCTTGTTATTGATAATTATGTATTTCTAGATTTCTCTGGTCATTTTTGTTGGTATATGATATTGGAGGAGGCTCTTGTTACAGGGGAGATGTTGTCTAAATTTACATAAATGAGCTACTAGTTTAAGTTGCGGACATAGCCTTTATTCAACATTGATTTTGAATCTCCTTATGCTATGGTGGATTGGGTTGAGTTATTTGAAGAATTTCTTGGAAGGTATTAAGGACTCAATGGAGTTAAGGTATGTTTGGGCTTTCCATTCTTTCCTTTTGGCATGATCCATATGATACAAACAAAACGTGCAAATGCGAAACTTTCATAAATGACTCCATTCATAGAGGTACTAGAAGTGCCTATGTTCTTGATTCCCCATGTGTCCTATTATTATATCTTCTGTTCATGGGTATCAGAAAAATACGTAAGTTGCTAAAGTTTATCCGAAGGCATATTGATCTTATGACATTCTGAGAAATCTTACTAACTTACTTTATTATGCATTGCATTCATTTATTCATGTACATTTACCCATGACCAGACGACATTATATACACGTATATTATATGTATATGGTATATGGGAAAAGGTTATGGCGTTATATACGCACCACCACCTGATCAGCTGGTATACATTGATAATTTCGCCCATAGTGGCTGAGATGATATGACGGGTTTTCCTCAGAGGCCTGATGATGTTATGTATGCATATACCTATGCATGGTATGGAATTTATATGCACATGCATGACATTATAAATTTTTCATGATTCACAGAGCTATTCAGAATCACAGGTTGAGTTCTTTACTCCACGTTTCTTTCATGTCTTTTATATACTACTGTCATGCCTTACATACTCGGTACTTTATTTGTAGTGACTTCCCTTTTCCCTGAGGATGCTATGTTTCATGCCCGTAGGTCCCGATAGATGGGTCGAGAGTCCTCCTAGTAGGCTATCAGCTCAACGAAAGGTGTTGGTGCGCTTCACTTGCTCCGGAGTTGCCTATCTGGTCAGTATGATTTGGACATGTATTGATTGGTATGGCGGGGCCATATCTTGAACATTATGACATTTATATACTCGTAGAGGCTTGTAGAACGATGTCATATATAAGCGTACTTGTGTGGCCTTGTCGGCCTATGTTTTGAGTATACAAATAATCATGTTGGCCTTATAGGCCTGTATGTCACATGTATAAGTTTCTATATCATGTCAGGTCGTCCTATATTTAGTATTCCCTTATGTTTTATTCTGGTTATCTCATGACGGCCCTTCTAGACCATTTACCCATGATGGTATGATAAGAAAGATGCATTACATTGGTGCTCGGTTAGGTAAGGCACCGGGTGTCCGTCGCGGCCCCCTGGGTTGGGTCGTGACAAATATGGTATAAGAGCAGTTCTGTCCTAGGGAGTCTACAAGCCGTGTCTAGTAGAGTCTTGTTTATGGCTGTGTTATACAACACACTTATAAGTAGGAGGCTACATAGCATTTAGGACTGTCACTCTTTCTTCTTACTCTAGATTGTGTGGTAGAACTTAGTTGTAAGAATTCAAACTCCTAAAAAAAAATTTATTCGTAATACAACGATACCTACATCTAGAAATATAGTTGGTAAGAGATTAGATGTGACTGTGGAAAAGTTGAGTCAGAGGAACTCGATTTCGCATCATGCTTATGATGAGTAAATGTGAGGTCTTAAGCAGATAATGCGTGTACTAAGAAGTGTAAGCTTCTTGATAAGGATCCATAAGGCAGGAATACCTATCCACATATATGGTAAAAAGAAATAAGAGAATCAAAAGGTAGATACAAGTTTCGGCAAGTAAAAGAAGCAAGATGAAGAAGGGCACGAGGTACCTAGTTAATGAAGATTATCAGTATTTGCAATTCGGACAGAGAAATATAAGCATTATGAGTTACTTTCAACAGTAATAGAGTTATATACAATTGGCCACACTCATCTTAATTATGCCCTATGGGAGCCAGCAGATATAATTTAAGAGAAGGATAGGATATCAAGATCCAGCTGGGGTTAGAGTAACCCAAAAATGGTGGATGGATTGTTATCATTAGCTAACATTTCCGAAGATAGTGCAAATGTGGTAATAGATCTCTTTATGAGACACCCAGATGGTGAACTCTAGAATAGTACAGTCATATATGAATACTAGAATTTTCAGAAATTTCAGAAGACAGGCAGTGGAATCCTAGAAGGGATAAATATTTACCTTAGTATGACTCCAGCCCCGAGTAAAAAAAAGGAGAATGTTAGGCATTCTGAAGAGCCAGTGAGATGAAGCAAGGGGAGCTAAAAGTGAAAGAACGTTTTGTTGAAGTTTTCATAATAAAGTGATAGACAAAAATATTATCCGGAGAACAAGAAGGGAGTAAATGAAGTATCATGAGTAAGATGTGATATATGGGTGATAATGGTAAATCAAAATATGACACGATGACGGAGTCTAAGGTCAAGTGAAGGAAAAGACAAGAGGAGACATGCCTTGAAACAATAGAAGAGTACAAGCCACAATGTCATATCCTTCTTTCGAAAAATAAGTTGGTGACTCCAACGTGATTACCAGAAGGAAACATTAGACCCTGGAGTAATAGAAATTAGTATGAGCTGGTGAATAAGATAAAATGAATATGAATTAGGGACCGAATGATTTGACAATAGCCGGCATCATGAGAATTTTAGAGATCACGTGTTGTCGATAATAGAATAGACAACAGAAGAATAACCTTTAAAGGTCATTCAGGAAGACGTTTCCCTAAAGCGAGCACTGTGAGCAAAGTTAAGCTTAAGGGACTAAGTGTGCCAGTTACACTAGGTGTCACCCTCGTGCGTAAGAACTTTAGTTATCCTTGGTATAGAAGGGTTACCGAAAGGCGGGTAAGATGTCAGTAAAGATGTGAAAAGACGCCAAAGATGAAGAGGTAACTATGGAATAGTAAAGAAAGAATACGGTAAAAAGGTGAAAGGAATGAAATTGCATTTATTCAGATCCTATAGATATGATACGACTACAGAGCATTATGCAATAATGACGCTGGGGAGAAGCAGTAAGGGTTTCGCACCAGATGATACTGATAAATAAGTGGGAATGAACACTTGATACAAAAGGAGCCAGTATGAGAGGTAAGAAAAGATAAAGGACATAACTCAAAAGGGGTTATGCAGAATATAGATATGAGAATGGACCAACGAGTAGTCTGTAGTGGATTCAGGAAGAGTCAAGTTATGTCTAGACAAGAGGATACAAATAAATCAACAGATATTGCAAGATAAACATAGTGAACCCCAACATAGGGAATCTAGTCTCGCATATACGAGATCGCAATTGTTGAGAAAGTTTTCGATAGGAGTTGGGGTAGTTAAAGGTATTGTATAATTGTTCCAGAAATAAAAGAGAGTGCCACTGGGGAGACATTCAAAATTTCAGTTCAGAAGCAACCCTATGAGAACAAGGGCGCAGAGGTAAGTAACTAAGGATAATTATAGGTGAGTAAGAACATCAAAAGTGCTTTTGGGTATACGCTGTAATAAGCTTGCAGCTTTACAGGAGTTAAGAGGTCCCCCCAAGTAATACAAAGAAATACTAGCTGAGGAAATAAGGAAGAAGGCTTCAACTTAAGCATAGTGACATAAAGAAAAAATGGTCTTGTAACAAAAGTCTGACTACAACATTGAGAAAGTGGCACCTATCGTGGCTAATGAATGGGAAGAAGAAAAAAAACAAAAGCTGATATTTGAGATCATATAAGTTACAGGAAATTCCAGTATTTGTGGGAAATGAGATAAGCCATGTATTCATGCAACATGTGGCATAACGACCATGAAAAGTAATTGCTTATGTTTAAAGATAACTGAGAAGGCACGGAAGAAAATCTATGGTGCTAGCAATTTAAAGGAAGATTGCGAGTAGTATGAATAGATATATGCAGGTCGCAAGCTAAAGTATCGTAGAGCGACCAGGTTTTAGGTAGATAAGAGTAAGGATAAGTAAAGATGAGTGAGAAGGTGACAAGAATAGGTAAGGCCTCGGGATTAAGCCCATAAAAATAAGAGAGCTGATGGTTTTCGTAAGTTAAAGAAAGCTCAGTATAGCTTGAATTAACTCAGAGGAGTCTAAGACTAGGTGCTTTTAGGAGAGATGAAACGTTGCGATGGTAGTAAAATAAGGGTGTAATTGTGATTGATAAGAGGATGGCGTCTAGGCCTTTGATTGAGTAATGATTTAAAGAAAAGAGATTTCATGAATTGCACGGGATTAGAATATCCCCATAAGATGAATCACGTTGGGGTGCCATGAAATACGGTTATTGAAGTATAGTATTTTTCCTATGTGGATCAGGCAAATCACTTCAAATGTTCCCCGATGCAACGTGAGCCTTAGTGATAATGTACCACGTAAGATATTTCAAGTTATCAATGGTAGAATATAGATCAACATTAAGGTGAATCACCAATAGATGGATAAAAGTTACAAAGTATGAGATGAGATTAGGCCGTCATTCTTAAGATGAAAACTAATGAGGAAGCACTAAAGGACTTAGATTTATACATATAGATAAGCAGCGAGAGAGTAGCCTAGAATTGGGTAGCAGACCTCAATAATAATAAACCGAAGTAAGAGTTATGGTATAGTGTAACCTACCTAGTTGTAGTAAAGCCATAACCATAGATAATCGTGGCTATGAAACAAGATATAGCTATAGTCATAAGTTCGACAAAGTACCGAGCGAAGAACTTCAGTACACTTATAGATGCCTAGAGGGACAGCTTGTCAAGTTCTGTATATGTTCCCAAAGTGAGGCCTAGAGATTAGCTAAAAGATGGAGGAAAAAGGAGAGAAGAGTCACATAGGCGCACATACAGGGAAAAAGTCGTACAAGCTGCATGACAGGAGGTAGCAACAATTACGAAATTGGAAGAATTCCGACAACAAGTTATGGTGTGAGAAAGAGGCATGAAGGGGGAAATGCCCTGGTCTTTGGATTTATTCATAGAACAGTTGCCTAGATGTCAATGGACAATATAAAAGAATTCATAAGAGCCATAGATTATGAGAATGATAAGCGCATCAGTCAACATTCGAGGACGAATGTTCCAAAGGGGGGAATGATATTACACCCCATGTTTTTGTGCGTGAAAGTACGTCATAAGTCAATTGATATAAGTTTGAAAATGAGATCCTCTTTGAAAGTATATAAAGTGATTTAATGATGTTACGTCCCATTTTCGCAAGCCGTTAAGAGTTATCATTTGGGGATAAATATTTCTAAGGGGACATGTTGTTACACCCCGTACTTCAGACGCCACTGTCATTATAGGATTATCTAATGTAATCTCAAAAAGGACGAAATCCTTCTACAATGATAAGAAAGGTTTACCGAAATCTTAAGTAAGTTGAGATGAATAAGAGACTTGTTAATCATGATTTAAATGAGTTTAAAGTCATGATCTGACTATATATAATGTTTGGATATGATATATAAAGTTTGAAAAAAATCGGATTAAAGTTGCGAAAAAACCGATTAAAGGATTTGCCTTGTAATAGAGCTTTTTGAGCAATATGTTTCGTGTATTATATTGGATATTTTTGGGAAATATTATATACCAAATTGAAGGTCTTGAAATGTAGTTTTAAACGCACTTAACCTTTCATTCATACGACATCCGGATAAAACGATATAGGCGTTTGAAGAAGGGCCAATGTGAGGGTGCCAAGTAGCACCTTTTTGACTTTTAAAAAAAAGGGGATATTTACATCCCTTATCTCGCCTCTTTCTCCATTTTCCAGAGAGCACGACCAAATAACACTCGTAACCTTACCCTTAATCTCTCTACAAGGAGTTCAAACAATATTATCATCCCGAGCACGAAATCAAGAAGCGATAACATTAAAACGATCCCTACGACGTAAGTATCGCTATATTGCCTCTCTTTTTCTTTGTAGTTTGAGTTTTGGAATGTATTTAGTAGTTAATAGTATTCCTACTTTCTGTATTTAAGCTTTTAAATATCAATAAATCTTAATAAATTTATTTTCTAATAGTTAGAACTCGCGGGACGGTAATTAGAAGCCGTGAGTTCGAGTTATTTGACTTATAGTCGACTGTTTTATGGGTTGTTTCGTGTTGCTTTTGGGCTGTCTATTTTGCTACTGTTTAATAGAGTTTTGGAGGATAAATAATGTGCAGAAACATCACATAATGGCGAAATGGTGGATTAGTCGTCCTTTGTAACATTTTCGGCCTGTTTGACGCTACTATAGTTGTCGTTTTGGGTATGAAGTGATTGGGGTGTGTTGGGCTGTTGTAAGCTATATATAACCTGGATCTCTACTTGAATCCACTCTAGAAATTACATTGTGTTCTTTCATGTGCTTAAGGTTATCTTGATGTTGATTAAGTTAAATGAATGGACTAGACATGAACTAGTGAATAAAGTTTCTAATTGAGGATAGTTGGAGTTGTGGATTATTTTCTTAGCAATAAATATATGGTATAAGGCTGGAATCATTGATGAATGACTTTATTATCTTGTTAATGATACTAGTAAGTTAAAGTAAGAAGTCTACAAGGGGTGATATGGGGTATACGGAATCCAATTGGATTTGTAGCTCGTCGTGAAGTAGTTGTGACTTGTTATTGTTATATGGTGTCTTGTTATTGATAATTATGCATTTCTAGATTTCTCTGGTCATTTTTGTTTGTATATTGTATTGGAGGAGGCTCTTCTTACAGGGGAGATGCTGTCTAAATTTACGTAAATGAGCTACTAGTTTAAGTTGCGGACATAGCCTTTATTCAATATTGATTTTGAATCTCCTTATGCTATGGTGGATTGAGTTGAGTTGTTTGAAAAATTTCTTGGAAGGTATCAAGGACTCAATGGAGTTAAGGTACGTTAAGGCTATCCATTCTTTCCTTTTGGCATGATCCATATGATACAAACAAAACGTTCATACGCGGAACTTTCATAAATGACTCTATTAATAGAAGTAATAGAAGTGCCTATGTTCTTGATTCCCCACGTGTCCTGTTATTATATCTTCTTTTCATGGGTATCAGAAAAGTACGTAAGTTGCTAAAGTTTATCCGAAGGCATATTGATCTTATGACAATCTGAGAAATCTTACAAACTTACTTCATTATGTATTGCATTTATTTATACATGTACATTGACCCATGACCAGATGGCGTTATATACGTGTATTTCAGTCGAATCAATATATTCTTGTAGCAGATAATTTTTAGGAGTATTAACTGGTATGTTATCTTTTTCAATATTCCCCATTTGGAGGTTTTCTGTCTTCTTCAACATATTTCAATTTCTACATACATTAAGCTGACTTTAAGGATTCTTAACTAGTATTGAAGAATTGTATCGCAATACCCTAAATAGACTAGAATTATACTTTTTAGATATGTAGATGGACAGTTCACCGCTGTACTTATGGTCTTTTGTGAAAAGGGAGATGGTGAGCTTTTCCTCTGCACTTGCCACCTGGTGATAAATCACAAGAGAGGACCGTACAAATTGATGGATCAAGTGATCAGATTGAGGCTGCAAAGCAACTGGTGTATGAAGTAATTAGTGAAGTATGTGTAGCTGGATCAGATTGCGTTTGTTGCTAGAGCATCATGAATAACTAATTGAGTGATCCTAAATCCGAATTTATCAGTATGGTCATTATTTATGTCTAAAAGTTTCATGTATGTATATTGCTGTGAATTACCTATCCGTCCTTGTCTCGCTGAAAATTCATAGTGTTTGCAGATATCATTTTGCCAATAATCTTTTTGGACTACAACTTACAATTAATGGGAATTGTAGTTCGTTTCCAATAATCCCTGGATGAAGGAGATTGGCTCTTGTTGTGCTTCATTTCTGGAAGGAAGTACTCTTATTCCTAACAGGACATACGCTTTCTAGTTGCAAATAGGTCCTTGAGAGTATGTTACACCACCCTGAAATATAACTCCATTACATTATAGATGAATAGTTTGTTATCCATATAATATATCTATAGTGTGACAGAGCACCTATGTGTCTACATTTTTTCCCATTTGCTTATTCTAATTAGTTGGATGTTGCTGGAGCAAGAGAGTGGGTTTCTATCCGAAGGCAATATCAGGTTTAAGATGGCATATCGAAAACTATAGTCATGCCTCAATATCTATTGAATTATATCTCGTTGGACTTTAGATGTTTGGTTTTCTTTGAGGTGTAGGTTTTGGAGAAGTCTTTTCCTTGAAGGTAACGAAGTTTGTAAAAATTTCCCAAATATTG
>AWOL01S0011565.1:16993-35775 GCA_000715115.1 Nicotiana otophora
ACTCAATTATCACCAGAAAATTCGTAAACATGATAAGAACGATAAATTGAACAACACTAGTATAACACGTAGCAATTTGGCATAGGAATGAGACAATATAAGAAAAATAGAGAAACATGGAAAACAGGTAAATTGGCGGCGCATAAGTACTCGTCACCTCACATATACGCCGCTCACATGAATTTCACTTTGCAAGTAATCTAAGGTTCCTAATTCCCTCAAGTCAGGGTTAGACACAACACTTACCTCGCTCCGAAGGCCACTTAATTCTCAATCACAGCTTTTCCTTTGGAATTCACCTCCAAACCACTCTTATCTATTCAAAAATAACTCAATATTATCAAATATTGCTTAAGAAATCAATTATATTGCATAAATTAAATTCCCCAAATTTTGCTCCAAAAAGTTGAAAAATCGACCCCGGGCCTGCTTGGTCAAAATTCGAGGTTAGGACCAAATTCTTTTTACCCATTCACCCCCAAGATCGAATATGTAATTAGTTTTGGAATCCGACCTCAAATTGAGGTCTAAATCCTCAAATTCCCGAAATCCCTTGTTTCTACCCTAACACCTAATTCTACCTTGAAAACTATAGATTTTAGGTTGAAATCTTGTTATAAGATGTAAAGGATTGAAAGAAAAAAGTTAGGAATCACTTACCTATGATTTGGGGAAGATTTGGTCTTTGAAAAATCGCCTCTTAAGGTTTAGGTTTTGAAAAATTAAAGAATGAATGAAAACTTCTGTCTAAGTCCCTTTTACTCAGCTGCAGGTGTCACAATTGCGACCTGAGCTTCGCAAATGCAAAGGAACAACCGCAATTGCGATGCCCTTCACAATCCCGTTGCCTTCGCAAATGCGAGGAAAGTGTCGCATTTGCGACCACCGAACCTCACAAATGCGAGTAGATGTTCGCATTTGCGAACCTGCCCTTCCCAGACTCCCTTCGCAATTGCGAAGGTAACATCGCAAATGCGAGAACTGTTGGCCTAGGCTTCTGATCAAAATTGCGATGAAAGCCTCATAATTGCGGACCCAGTTATGTTTGCATTTGCGATGCCTGATCTCGCAATTGCGAGATCAGAGGCCTGCAACAGGTTCAGTTATACCAGCAAAAGTTTCTAAGTTCAAAACATCCTGTGGCCTATCCGAAACACACCCGAGCCCTCGGGGCTCCAAACCGAACATGCCCACAAGTCTAAAAACATCATACGGACTCGCTCGCTCGCGCGATCAAATCGCCAAAATAACGCCTAGAACTACGAATTTCGCACCAAATCAAATGAAATTCTCAAGAAAGTCTTCTCAACTGGACGTCCGAATCACGTCAAATCAACTTCGTTTCTCACCAAATTTCACAGACAAGTCTTAAATATCATAATGAACCTGTACCGGGCTCCGAAACTAGAATACGAACCCGGCAATAACAATGTCAATCATCAATCAATGTTTTAAAAATAATTAATTTTCAGACTTTTAATTTTCATCAAAAATTCATAACATGAGCTAGGGACTTCCGAATTCGATTCCGGGTATACACCCAGGTCCCATAATTCGATACGGACCCACCGGAACTGTCCAAACATGGACCCATGCCCGTTTATCAAAAATGTTGACCAAAGTCAACTAAAATTAACTTTTAAGGCATAAATTGTTATGTTCATCAATTTTCAACATAAAAGCTTTCCGGAAGCCTGCCCGGACTGCGCACGCAAATTAAGGAGGGTAAAAATGAGATTTTAAGGCTTAAGAGCGCAGATTCGAGTTCTAAAACATAAGATGACCTTTTGGATCATCACAGACATGCACACATGACATATATGCATAGAGATGTGTTTTCCTCATGTTGTACGGTATCACATTATTCATGATTTCTCACATATGTTGACAGATGGGCATAGTGATGTATTTGTTTTACACTGGTTATCTGGAAAGAAAATGAGATATTTTATTTATTATTGAAAGGATTTTGAAAAAATTTCTGTTTTCAAACTTATTCACATTTTTGGTGACTTTGGCAAAAGATTTGTATTTTCACTGATGTACTTGAAAGGAAGAACTATTATTCCTGAAATCATGAGGTGACTGAGCATTTTATCTCTGAGTTACTTTTAGTATTATTTGCTTTATGTTGTTATGGAGTGTTGTGGACTATTGGTTTTGGACCCGACCTTGGTGGAAGCGCGTCACTACTTTTAACCTACGGCTAGGTTTGTTACTTACTCAGTACATGGGGTTGGTTGTACTGATACTACACTTCTGCACATTTCGTGCAGATGTTGGCTGTTGTTGTTGCTGTGCTAGATAGTTGCGAGATTTGAAGATGTACCTGCGTTCCTGTTGTAGCTGCCTCTTGTTCAGGGTAGCCTTAGATTTATAAAAGCTCTGTTTAAGTATTATTCAAACAGACTATGTATTTATTTTATTTTCGCTTTGTATACTCTATTCTTAGAAGCTCATGATTTGTACTACCAGTTCTTGGGGATTGTATAAAATTAAGATATTTTTTCACTTAAATTGCTTTAATAACTATTATTGGAATTGGATAATTGAAAGTTGGCTTACCTAGCGGGTTGGGTTAGGTGCCATCACGACTAGTTGAATTGTGGGTCGTGACAGATAAGTTTGGATAATATATTTGTACTTGTTGGTGTGATTGGATGGGGTCCGAGGGGCTTGGGTGTATTTTGGATCATTGGTTGAGAGACTAGTTAAGTTAATAATTTGGAGTTTGACCATGGTCAATATTGAGTCAAGACGATCTATTTTCAGTGTTGTGAGTACGCGAGCATGTTTGTAGTGTATTTTAAGATTGCAATGCATATATAGTTTATATCCCGGAGATTCCGAATAAGTTTTGGGTGCTAAAACAAAGATTTTGCAATTGCTGATTTTCTCGTGCTACAATTCCGAATATACTGATTATGTCCTTACGTTCGTCCACAAATTTCAAGCTTCCTTTAAAATTTCAAAATATCATATCTCCCTTATTTTAAGGCTAAATTGGGTGATTCAAAAGGCTATCTTGGGTTTAATCTCGCAAGAATTATGTTGAGATTTTCAAAAGTAAGTTTTGGAGTTTCTAGCATCTGATTTCGGCTGGGATAGTTGCTATATTATTTTACTTGTTTCGGAATTTAGTTATTTCCTCAGTTTCAAATTAGATGAGGTACTTTTTTTTTTAGTTTGTTCCAAATTAAATGATACATTTCTAAATTGGGAAATAATTCAACTTTAAACTCTTCATTTTACCTATTTTACCCTTAATAAGAAGCTTTTATAACCACACAAATGTCATGGCCCCACAAAGCTTTTACTCCTTAAGCTTTTAAGACCACAAGTTTCAAAAGTCTTCTTCTTTTTTCTTAACCTATGTGCCGAGTCAGACTACCTCATCTAAATTGAAACGGAGAGAGTAGTTTTTTTCATAAAGTTTTGGAGCTCGGGAAGAGACAATGTTTTAGGAGATTTTTATCACTACTTTGTGAGTAAGTAATTTCTACTTGGATTTGATTATTGTATTGATTCCCCATGGACTTCTAGACCTAAAATACAGATTTTTAAAGTGAAATTTGAGATTTTTGTCTACAAGATAAGAAAGTGTATTTTGGAATTTTGAACACCAATTTGAACTCGTATTTAGAAACAAATCACATATTTGGACTCGCCTGGTTATGGGTCATTGAATTTTGGTATGGGTTCCGAATTTCGGGCACGCGGGCCATGGTTGACTTTTGTTGACTTTTTTCAAATTCTTCCAAGATTGATGCTTTATTGATTTGGATCGTTTTCTATGGCATTGGTGGACTTTCTTGGTTGATGTTTTTCTAGATTTGAGCCGGTTAGAGGTGATTTCTCAAGGAATGCGATTTTGGAGCTTCGGACTAGTGCGATTGAGGTAAGTATCTTGCCGAATCTTGTTGAGAGAATAACCCTTAGGAAATGACCTTGTTTGTCTAATTGAAATGTGTGATACGCAACGTATATGAGAGGTAAAGAGCGTATATACGGGTGCAATGTATGATTCATGACCGGAGTAGTCTTTAGGTTGTACTATGCCTTGACTTGGACATTGTGCCTCTTACTATCATGCTTTTTATGTTTGTATGACTATGCGAGCTCTGTGAATCATGATAGAGATCATGTGTAGGAGTTGATTTCCTATTTGAGCATAATATTTGTTATTGTGTAGCGTATCCGCCTGATCTGAGGTTTAATTGTACATTTCACACAAGCATACACCCTTAGCATGCTATTTATCAGTCAATGAGTACGTGATTTGATATTCGTTGATGATATACATGTACTGTTGTATATGCTTCTGTGTAATGGATTGGATTATTAGCACGTGAGTTTTCCTTGTGATTGTTGGGATTTTGGCTAGTGAGTTTTCCGTGCGGTGGTTATGATTGTGGCACGTGAGTTGTCCGTGTGGTAATTATACACGTGAGTTATCCGTGCAACGTGTGGATAAGGATCCATCCCCCTAGGGTTGTCCTTACATGTTTCTCCTTGATGACGTACACGCGAATTATGAAAACTGGCTAGTGGTTGGATTTTGCGTATCTTCCTATATGCTAGTCCCTGAATATTTACATGCCTTCTAAGCATATCTTCTCTATATGCCGTATGATTTAAGAAATGATTCAAAGTACATATCTTCTCTATATATCAATATGTGCAAGATGACTTGTCTAATCATGCATATCTTCTCTATATGACATTGTTGAAGGATTACTTGGTTTTCATGCATATCTTCTTTATACGTAATTGTAGAAGGATTATTTGATATTTTAAGCATATCTTCTCTTATGCAAGCTTGAGGATTTAATGATGTTAGATGCATATTTTTCCTATATGTTGAGTTGTTAAACTTGGACAATACATGTGTGTATCTTCTCTATATGAAATTGTTGATGTATTATCTGATATCAAATGCATATATTCTCTATATGCTAAACTCTTAAGAGACTTGCGCACTATTTGGTGGTACCCGTATTTTATGTTTAGACTTCGATATTGTTGTTGGGTATAAGTATTTGCTTTTGAGATGTATAGGTTATATATAGTGAGTATCCTTGACTTGAGACCTCGTCACTGCTTCACTAAAGTTAGTCAGGTTACTTACTGAGTACATGAGGTTGGTTGTACTGATACTACAGTTTTGCACCTTGCATGTAGATCTTGGAGTCAAGCTGTTGTGGATAATGGAGGCTGGCATTGATGATGTACCTATTTCCAGCTATAACTACTATATGTTCTTGGTTAGTTTAGGATTTGTACTTTTGTTTATGTATTTTCGAACATGTGTTGTATTCATTCTTTATATCAGCTTTGTAAATTTAAATCTTAGTGGCTCATGACTTGTACTACCAATTCTTGGGATGTTGTATGAAATTCAGCTATTTTAATTCCTTTTTAATATGATCTTTCAATTGAGTTATATTATTCTATATTTGGTTTACCTAGCATGTTGGGGTTAGGTGCCATCACGACTAGGTAGATTTTGGATTGTGACAGTATGCCCAGCCATTTATTCCTGACCCAAGGATCATATCTCCTATTCTTCACATACACCCAAATTCAAGATTGAGGGCTTATGGCTTCCAATTACCATCCCACAAGCCGCAACACTAAAATCTTACCTATGAATTCATTATTGAATATTGCATGTTAGCTAGGGATAACATCTTACCTGGTTACCTGAAGAACTTGTGAGTTTTCCCCTTTGAATCTCCAAGAATGGAAAGAAATTGAAGAGTATGAAAGATTGGAGCTTCTCTCTCGCTCTCTAGAATGACACTCTCTCTCAAATACCAGATTTTCCCTCTAGAATAACCCCTTATCCCCTTCTATTAAAATAGAACTGGGTTAAGAATTTCTCAAAAATACCTCTTCGAGTCAAGTTTGCGATTGCGACATGAGCAGCAAAATGCCTATGCGGTCCGCGAAATGGACTGTAAAGTGGTCCTCGGTTTTGGGTTGGAACTAGACAAGTTTGAGAAGGATATGCAGTCTGTATAATAGCTCTGCGGTCTATACATTGGACTACAAAATCTCCTTCAAAATATCTTTAGGTGGCCTGACCAATTCCCTGATGGATCTGCAGTCCGCGAAATAGCTATACGGTCGGCATAACCCACCGCGAAATGATCTTCAACTTCTAGTTTGCTTCTGCCCCAATCCGCGATAATTCTGCGGTCAGGGGAACCGATTCGCAGTTCGCATAACTGATTGTAGAATCTCCCTCTTATGCCAATTCTTCCACCCACTCCGCGATATATTGCTCAGTTCACAAATGCGTACTACAACCTTTTGAATGTATTAACTTGACATTGGCACTATAAAACCGTAAATCTTTGGCGAACTTTTACGGGACCTTACATAATAAGACATTAATTAGATTCAGAATAGCCGTTGTAAAAATATTCAGAAAAGCCGGTATAAAAAATCTCTTTTGACTTCACGGTATCAATTGTATCATTATGACAATCAATGTGCAATTAAGCTCGCAAAATCTAACTAGGTTTAGTGCTCTTTTTGGTTTGCAACGATACGCATTGTATATTCCAAAACGGAAAAGGGGATCCATGATTTTGGGGAAAATGTGGAATTTAATTACAGCATTATAATCGGAAGAAATAATAATGTGCTATTTGCAGAATGTCTTTCTGCTTATGCTTACCATATATCCGTTTGTTTGGTCTAAATAATTACCAAATACTAATACTACAACAACAACAACAACAACAAAAAATCCAATAAATGTTCACAATTAGGGTTTGGGATGATAGTGTGTAATCAGACTTTACCTCTACCTCGGGAGGGTAGAGAGGTTGTTTCTAATACACCTTCGGCTAAAAAAAAAAGAAGCAGTGACAACAAACAGTAACAATAATTAAAACAATATTATAAAAAAGCAAAGCGACAGATGAGAATCAACAGTAGGTAGTAATAACAATATAAGAATAAAAGATATAATATTAACACTAAAACTACAGGTATGGAAAAGAAAAAGTAAAATGCTCGACTACCTTCTAACCTCTACCTTAATTCTCGACCTCCACACTTTGTTATCAAGGGTCATATTCTAAGAAAGCTTAAGATGTGTCATGTCCTGCCTAATCGCCTCTCCCGAATACTTTTTAGGCCTACCTCTACCTCTTTTCATGCCCATCAAAACCAACCTCTCACACCTCCTAACTTGATCATTTGTGCTTCTCCTCTTCCAATGCTCGAATCATCGCAACGTCACCTCCCGCATCTTGACCTCCATAGGGGTGACCCTACCTTTTCCCTAGTCTTATCTAACCTAGTATGCCGGCACATCCATCTCAACATCCTTATTTCAGCACATGAGAGTTTTTAACTGGCCAACGCTTCACCCCATATAACCTTGTCGGTCTAATCACCACTTTATAGAACTTACCTTTAAGTTTTAGTAGTACATTCTTAGCACACAGGACACCGGATGCAAGCCTACATTTCATCCATACTGCTCCGATACGATGTGTCATCCAAGTCAATTTTTCCATTTTCTTATATTACTGACCCAATATACTTGAAACTTCCTCTCTTGGGGATGACTTGTTTACCAAGCCTCACCCTTGTCTGCTACCTGGGTCACGTAGCTAAAATTACACTCCAAGTATTTTGTCTTGGTCCTGATCAACTTGAAATATTTAGACTCTAGGGTTTGTCTTCAAACCTCAAGCCTCTTGTTAACACCACCTTGTGTCTCGTCAATCAGAACAATGCCATCTGCAAATAACATACATCATGCACCTAAGTAGGAATATGTCGTGTCAGTGTATTCATTGCCAAGAAAATAAAAATGGGCTTAATATCTTATGCAACCCTATCACAACTGGAAGGTATTTCGAGTCTCCTCTCACTGACCTTACCTCGGGCTTAGCTCTATCATTAATATCCTTAATCACCCTAATGTAGGCTATAACCACGTCTCTATCCTCCAACCATCTCCATAGATTCTCTCTCGAGACTTTGTCCTATGCTTTTTTCAGAACAATAAACACTCTATGAAAGTCCTTCTTCATCTCTCTATACTGCTCCAGCAATGTCCATACAAGGTGAATGGCTTTCATAGTCGAACGATCCAGCATGAACCCTAACTGGTTCTCAAAAATAGACACAATCCTTCTCACCTTCACTTCTACCACTCTCTCCCAAACATTCATAGTATGGCTTAGAATCTTGATACCACTATAGTTGTTGCAATTTTGGATATGTTATGGACTATTGGTCGGCGTGTTTATTAATTGTTGGCTTGCCTAACGGCATCATTGGTCGCTATCACGGCCTATGGTAGGAATTGGGTCATGACAGTCCATATAATATTCACGTCTCCACTACTCCCCCAAGCCCTATAGCTAGTAACTTTTCTCCCGTATGCTGAGCTTTGTCCTTGGTCAAGGCTCCCCTCCTAATCCTAGGTTGACCATACACATCCCTCTTCTTCCTTTTCCCCATGATCTCTAAGTCCATAACCAATAGCCTATGTTGAGTCGTGAGATCCTCACTCGGAATAACCGTACAATCCGTGCAAAGACCTCTATCATACTTCCTGAATAGTACATAATCAATCTGGATTTTTGCCACCGTATTCTGAAATATGACCAAATGCTCTTCATTCTTCGAGAAACACGAGTTAGCAATCACAAAATCAAAAGCTTTAGCACACTGGAATTTTGAAGTTCCTCCTCCGTTTTTATCGCCAAAATCGAAGCCGGCATGCACACCGTCATAATCCCTAGAAGTCGTCCCGATGTGGTCATTGAAATTTCCTCTTATAATTAACTTTTCGTTGTGCGGAATTCCATTCACCAACCCGTCTATTTTAGGCAACTATGTCCAACTAATTATGTTTAAAGTAGACCCTCCCACAACCATTTTAATAGCTATCAGTCTGTATTCACCCTCCTAACCTCTACCACTAGCTCTCTGAGTTCCCTATCGACCAACATGTCTATCCCGTTCTTGTCCCTTACCTTTCCTGAGTACCACAACTTAAATCCATCTACATCCCGAGCCTTAGTTCCCAATAGGGTTGCTTATCGGGTGGATCAGGCGGTTATTTACGCTTAATAGTTCGGCTTATTGGTTATCGATTTATAAATATAGTAATCCGCTAGCCATACAATAAGACATCGGGCAAATTGGTATCAGATTAACGATTATCGGGCGGCTATCGGATGATTTATTTTCTAAACCAAATAGACTTCAAAAGAAGCTGTTGTTGTCTAGTTGAGCAAATATGTTTGAGAAAATCAAGGAGATTTATTGTGGAAATCATAAATAGCTATCGATGGGATCTAGTTTAGATTCATAGTCATCAAAAGCAAAATCATAACGTTAAAATTTGATAAAAAGAAAATTCATAATTGTTTTGGAAGGTTATAAATAATATAATTGATCTACATATAAACAATGAATTGTGAATACATGTTTCTTGATCTTACATATACTCTCAATTAGGGAAAAGAGAGAGACGATTGTTGGGCTAGGGGGTGCTTATCGGCTGCTACTGAGATTTGATAAATTAGGGATTTAGATTTTAGGCTTTAGGGTTTCAAATATTACATTATATACATAGAGGTAAAAGTATAAATATAAAAATTCTTTACGGGTTAACAATTTATCCGATAAGGAAATTGAGTAATCCGCCCTCAAAGCTGTTAAGTCGTTAATTATAAAATTTCAATCCGTTCACCAACCGTTACCCTGATAAGCCGATACCAATAAGCCCTTTTTTGGTTCAGTTAACGATTACAGTTCGATTTTGAATAGCCCTAGTTCCCCGTCTAGTCTCTTGAATATAAGTTATGTTGGTTTTCCTTTCGGGAGAACAAATGCTTACCAAATATCAATTTATGACAATATGGTATACACCACATATTTCGTATGACACTTCTATCTTTTACAAACGAAGTCAAGAATTTTAAGTTCTTTTGGCTATGACTAAAATTGAGTCTATCACGAAGCATTCAGGTAAAGAAGAACATTTTCAGCCTCTTTTTTCTTTCTTTCATGAATTCACTTTAGATCTGAGCGAAATTAAAAAGTGCTTTAATAATTGGTCGTACTTGTATACGGTCGAAACTAATTTCGGCCTTCGTACGACTGGTCAAGATAGGATCATAAAGGACCGAATAAAGTCTTCATAATATCGAGATGGGATCCGAAGATGGCAAAAACGAGCTTCAGATTTCAGGTATAGGTCAAATACCGAGTTCGAAGTCATTATTGAGCTCGGGTCCGAATCACACTATGATAAGATGTGATGGAATCGGGTTTAAGGGCCAGGGGCCAACCAATACCGAGCCCAAGTCATTACCGAACCCCGAGTCGGCATCGACCTCAAACCCGTATCGAGCTCTAAAACTAGAAACCGGCCAATACCGACCAATGTTGTGTCTGATCAAGATCGAGCTCATAGACAAGAGCCGTTGCAGCCGCACTAAGGGGGAGAATCTCGGCGGCAATTAGGGAAAAGCTGATTAATCATGGGTTTCCCACTATGTATTTTTAATTATATCTAAAGTAGGATCCTCCACTATAAAAGGGATGGCTATATTTCTGTAAAGGGGACAAGTTTTTGGCATACATTGTAACTCAGATACCATACACTCCTCTATTGAAGAATTATCCTTTTTAGCTTCATAGATTGATTAATCTTGCTTAATCCATAAATCGTCCTATTTTCAACTTTGCTTATTTTTCATTCTTTACAGTCAATATTCGATATTTATATTTATTCTTAGGATTTGTGTCAAGTTATACCACATACCCTTAGAACTACGTGAAAATTCAACTCTATCCATTTTTTGGGTAAACAGTTTGGCGCCCACTGTGTGGCTAAGGATAACAGTGGTTATTTGGTACGAATCTTTGCAAAACACACCATTTTACACTTGTTCTTGGAAGTATCTTTGGTTTCGGATTAGCAACGACGAGTTATCAATTAAATGGCCTTGCCTATCGACGATGAAGCTGGTCTTCAAGGTGAGAACAACAACTTGACGCCCAGAACCAAAAGGACGCTTGTCGACGCCGTTGGAGCTCGAGTCAAAGTGCTATTAGACGTTAATTCTCATGTGGCCATTAAGGCAAACATACATTCTGAACCTGAAAATAGCATTCATGGTGGCACTCGATCTGCAGCTCGAGATACCCATAATGTCGAGGAAAACAACGTCAGCTTGTGTATGATTTTTGAAATGTTGCAAGCTCAACAGGAAGGAATAGCTCAGTTGCAGAGTCAAACGCAGATACCGAGCAGGCCGGAGCCCAGTCCACTCCGAGAAATCGCCCACAGAACGGAACCAGCTATAGTAAGGTTAAATGAGCAAGAGTTGGGGACTAATCCCGAAGTTGCTAAGATGTTCGAAGAACTGACCAAACGAATAGAATCAGGAGAAAGGAGGATCGAAGAAAACGACAAAAAAGTGGAAACGTATAACTCCAGGGTTGATCAGATCCCGGGGGCACCACCGATATTGAAGGGCTTAGATTCCAAAATATTCGTACAAAAGCTTTTCCCCCCAAGTACGGCTCCTAAACCGATCCCAAAGAAATTCCGCATGCCTGAGATTCCTAAATATAACGGAAATACCGACCCCAACGAACATGTCACCTTTTACACATGTGCCATTAAAGGGAACGACCTAGAGGACGATGAAATCGAATCCGTATTATTGAAGAAATTCGGTGAAACCCTGTCAAAGGGAGCAATGATACGGTATCATAATTTATCATCTAATTCTATCGATTCTTTTGCTATGCTTGCAGATTCCTTCGTAAAAGCGCACGCCGAGGCCATAAAGGTCGAGACCAAGAAGTCGGACCTGTTCAAGGTAAGACAAAAGGATAATGAGATGCTAAGGGAGTTCGTATCTCATTTTCAAATGGAACGAATGGATCTGCCACCGGTCACAAACGATTGGGCAGTTCAGGCTTTCACTTAAGGTTTGAACAAACGAAGTTTGACGGCTTCACGACGGTTGAAGCATAACCTGATCGAGTACTCAGCTATTACTTGGGCTGACGTGCATAATCGGTACCAGTCAAAAATTAGAGTCGATGACGATCAGTTGGGTTCTGAACCCACTGCTAGAAGGGATATAAATCGAGAATAAGGTCTGATCAGGGATCGATACCAACCATATAATGGAAACCACGGGAGCAATGAATCGAGATGTAACCCCAGACAAGGCAATAAAAGAAGTGATCGAGGTCAAGGGTCTCAGGGGCTGATGAACAGAAATGGGATCGACAGGCCTACCGGACCTAAGGAAGCACCACGATTATCGAAATATAACTTCAGCATCGATGCATCTGCTATTGTGTCGGCTATTAGACACATCAAAGACACTAAATGGCCTCGACCCATGCAGACCGATCCTTCCCAGAGGAATCCTAATCAAATATGCGAATATCATGGCACCCATGGCCACAGAATTGAAGATTGCAGGCAACTAAGAGAGGAGGTGGCCCGGTTATTCAATAAAGGGCACCTTTGAGACTGTTTAAGCGATAGGGCCAAAAACCATTTCAAAAATAGGGATTTCGGTAAACCCAACGAACAAGAAAAACCACGGCACATCATCTACATGATCATCGGTGGCGTCGATACCCCTTAAGGGTCGGTGCTTAAATGCACTAAGACATCAGTTATGAGAGAAAATCAACCTCGAACTCAGGATTACGCACCCATAGGAACCCTGTCCTTTAATGATGAAGATGCAGAAGGAGTCATAAAACCTTACAACGATACACTGGTAATATCCGTACTTATGAATAAAACTAAAGTTAAGCATGTGTTAATTGATCCAGGTAGCTCGGCCAAAATTATTAGATCAAAGGTTGTAGAACAGCTCCGTCTACAGGACCAGGTCATACCCACAACCCTGGTTCTAAACGGATTCAATATGGAATGTGAAACCACCAAAGGCGAGATAATTTTGCCGATAAACGTGGCCGGGACCATCCAGGAAATGAAGTTCTACGTAATCGAAGGTGGCATGAGATACAACGCCCTTTTTGGAAGGCCATGGATCCACAATATAAAGTTGTACCTTCGACCTCCACCAGGTTCTTAAATTCCCAACATCGAAGGGAGTCAAAATAGTGTACGGAGAACAACCGGCCACGAGAGAAATATTTGCCGTCGAAGAAGCAATTCCGATATCCTCACCTTCGTCAACAAAGGGGTCGGACTCAAAAGGGGAACGAGATGCCAAATAGCAATCACAGACGTTAGCTTCAACCCAACCAAAATATCAGAAGATTGACGAAGATGATGATCAAAGGATCCCTCGATCCTTCGTGGTCCCCGATGATTCTGACGCTACCCAATCAACGATTAAAGAACTGGAGCAAGTCATACTAATCGAGCATTTGCCCAAACGAAAGGTATACCTAGGAACGAGATTAACCCCCGAACTCAGGAAAAGGCTTATTCAATTTCTTATCGATAACATAGATTGTTTTGCTTGGTCCCATTTGGATATAACAGGGATCCCACTGGATATAATGATGCATCGGCTAAGCCTGGACCCTAGGTTCAAATCGGTGAAGCAAAAGAGAAGACCCCAGTCTGAGGTAAAGCACGCATTTATAAAGGACGAGGTAACTAAACTTCTTAAAATAGGGTCCATTCGGGAGGTGAAATACCCCGAATGGTTAGCCAATGTAGTTGTAGTCCCTAAAAAAGGGAACAAACCTAGACTGTGTGTAGAATATAAGGATTTAAACAAGGCGTCCCCAAAGATTCTTTTCCGCTGCCCAACATAGATCGCATGATCGATGCCACAGCCGGCCACGAGGTCCTTACTTTTCTCGATGCCTATTCCGGGTATAATCAAATCCAAATGAACCCGGAAGACCGGGAAAAAACTTCATTTGTCACCAAGTATGGAACATATTGTTATAATGTGATGCCCTTCGGGCTAAAAAATGCAGGAGCTACTTACCAATGCCTAGTAAATAAAATATTCGAGGAACAAATAGGTAAATCAATGGAATTTTATATTAATGACATGCTAGTTAAGTCCCTGCACGCTGAGGACCATTTGGCTCATTTGCAGGAAACATTTGAGATTTTAAGGAAATACAACATGAAGCTCAACCTCGAGAAATGTGCTTTCGAGGTCAATTCGGGCAAGTTCCTTGGCTTCATGGTATCAAATCGGGGGATCGAGATCAACCCTGATAAAATCAAGTCCATCAAAGACATCGCCATCGTGGATAGTGTAAAAGTTGTATAGAGGCTAACGGGACAGATTGCTGCCTTAGGCCGATTCATTTCAAGGTCGTCAGATCGAAGTCATAGATTTTTCTCTCTACTCAAAAAGAAGAACAATTTTGCCTGGACCCCGGAATGCCAACAGGCATTAGAGGAATTGAAGCGATACACATCGAACCCACCACTGCTTCACACTCCAAAGGCAGACGAGAAACTTTGCTTGCACTTGGCAGTATCGAAAATTGCGGTAAGTGGTGTCCTAGTTCGAGAAGAGCAAGGTACGCAATTTTTCGTTTATTATGTAAGTCGAACCTTAGGGGAAGCACAAACTAGATATTCACACTTAGAGAAATTGGCACTTGCACTGATAAGCGCTTCTAGAAAGTTAAGACCATACTTTCAATGTCACCCCATATGTGTGTTAACCACTTACCCACTTCATAATATTTTGCACAAGCCCGAACTATCAGGCCGATTGACCAAATGGGCCGTCGAACTCAGTGGGTACGATATCGAATATCAACCCCAGACGGCCATCAAGTCTCAAAATTTAGCAAACTTTGTGGCCTTTTTTACGCCAACCCTCGTACCCGAAGTCGAAAAGGAACTCTTGTTGAAATCGGGTACATCATCGGGGGTATGGAACCTTTTCATAGACGAGGCTTCGAACGTGAAGGGGTCCGGGCTAGGCATCGTTTTAAAGCCGTCTACGGGTGGCACTATTAGGCAATCTATCAAAACTACTAAGTTGACTAACAACGAGGCCGAGTATGAGGCCATGATTGCAGGTCTTGAGCTAGCTAAAAGCTTGGGAGAAGAAGTCATTGAAGCCAAGTCTGACTCTTTACTGGTGGTAAATCAAGTAAACAAAACCTTCGAAGTTCGAGAGGATAGAATGCAAAGGTATTTGGACAAACTACAGGTAACTTTGCACTGTTTCAAAGAATGGACTTTACAGCATGTACCTCGAGAACAAAACAGTGAGGCCGATAAACTTGCAAATTTGTGATCATCGGTCGAGGAAGATGAGATCAGCTCGGGGACTGTCGTTCAACTCTCGAGATCGTGATCGAGGAAGGTCATACCGAGATAAATTCTACAAGCTTAACATGGGATTGGAGGAATAAGTATATTGAATATTTGGAGAACGGAAAGCTCCTATCGGACCCTAAATATTCGAGGGCCCTACGAACCAAAACTGCTCGATTCACATTGACTGCAGATGGAACATTATACCGAAGGACATTCTATAGACCATTGGCAATATTCTTAGGTTCAGAAGACACCGACTACATCCTACGTGAGATTTATGAGGGTACTTGTGGAAATCATTCTGGTGCCGATTCGTTAGTCCGAAAAATAATCAAAGCAGGATATTATTGGATCGATATGGACAAAGATGTAAAGGAGTTTGTTCGAAAATGTAACAAATGCCAAAGGTTCACACCGATGATCCATCAGCCCGGAGAGAAACTTCACTCAGTCCTATCCCTATCCCCATGGCAAAGTGACGAAATTCCTCGAAAACCACAAAATAAAAAGGATATTATCGACACTGTATCACCCTAGTGGGAACGGATAGGCCGAATCGACGAACAAGACTATCATTCAAAACCTAGAGAGAAATCCTACCCGAAGTTCTTTGGGCATATCGAACAACATCAAAATCCAGTACGGGGGCAACCCCGTTCTCCTTTGTATATAGCTCCGAAGCCTTGATTCCAGTCGAAGTCGGGGAACCCAGTGCCAGGTTTCGATATACAACAGAAGAGTCAAATCACGAGGCTATGAATACTAGCCTCAAATTATTGAATGAAAAACGAGAAGCTGCTCTCGTCCAATTGGCCGCCCAAAAGCAGTGGATCGAAAGATACGATAATCAAAGGACCAATCTTCGCCATTTTAAAATCAGGGACTTAGTGCTTAGGAAAGTCACCCTCAACACCCGAAACCCAAATGAAGGAAAACTGGGTCCAAACTGGGAAGGGCCGTATCAAGTACTCGAAAACGTCGGTAAAGGATCCTACAAGCTCGGTATTATAAAACGGCAAACAACTAGCAAGCAATTGGAACGTGTCACACCTAAAACGATAAAACTGCTAAGGTACGACCCTCCCATGTTCGTTTATATTTCGAAACTAACCCTTGCAGGAGTTCAATCAGGAACAAGGATGGATCATTCAACACGAAGCCTTAGGTCTAAAAGACCGAATTGCACTCTTTTTCCCTTAGACCGATTTTATCCCAAATGGGTTTTTCGGCGAGGTTTTTAATGAGGCAACCATTGATCGTGCTAACTTAGAATAATTAAACAGTATCCGAGGCCCCTTTACAATCAACCTCGAATACTGGTGGGGCATTACCCTCAAATATATCAAGTTCGATGCAAGAAAGTTACTTCATAACAACAGGGTTGCGATAGGAAAAATTGTAAGAGCCAAATGGTCAAAACGAACCATGCTCATGTAGATTGCTCGATCCCTGGTACAAAATATAAACACATGTATAACAACATGAAAAGAAACTTCTTTTCCCATATCTCATATCTCATAACCCATTCTCTATTTCATGATCTATTACGCAAACAGGCTCAAGGACCGATTATTACCCCACAAATCGGGGACTCCCACTCAACCATTAAGCCTACGGACTACAATACTTCGAGTTCGAATCACTCACTCGACTACTAAGCCTACGGGCTACTCTTATTTTGAGTTTGAGAAATCACTCACTCAACCATTAAGCCTACGGGCTACATTACTTTGAGTTCGAGTAAGTACTCATTCGACTACTAAGCCTACGAGCTACTCTTATTTTGAGTTCGAGAAATCACTTACTCAACAATTAAGCCTACGGTATACATTACTTCGAGTTCGAGCAAGCACTCACTCGACTACTAAGCCTACGGGATACTCTTATTTTGAGTTCAATAAATCACTCACTCAACCATTAAGCCTACAGGCTACATTACTTCGAGTTCGAGCAAGCACTCACTCGACTACTAAGCCTACGAGCTACTCTTATTTTGAGTTTGAGAAATCACTCACTCAACCATTAAGCATACGGGCTACATTACTTCGAGTTCGAGCAAGCACTTACTCGACTACTAAGCCTACGAGCTACTCTTATTTTGAGTTTGAGAAATCACTCACTCAACCATTAAGCATACGGGCTACATTACTTCGAGTTCGAGCAAGCACTCACTCGACTACTAAGCCTACGGGCTACTTTTATTTTGAGTTCGAGAAATCACTCACTCAACCATTAAGCCTACAAGATATATTACTTTGAGTTCGAGCAAGCACTCACTCGACTACTAAGCCTATAGTCTACTCTTATTTTGATTTCTAGAAATCACTCACTCAACCATTAAACCTAAGGGTTGTTTTTTATTCGAGTTCGAGAAATCACTTACTTGATATTTAAGCCTACGGGCTACATTACTTCGAGTTCGAAGCACTCACTCGATTATTAAGCCTACGAGCTACATTACTTCGAGTTCGAAGCACTCACTCGATTATTAAGCCTACGAGCTACATTACCTCGAGTTTGAAGCACTCACTCGACTATTAAGCCTACGAGCTACATTACTTCGAGTTCGAATCACTCACTCGACTAATTAGCCTATGGGCTACATTACTTCGAGTTCGAATCACTCACTCGACTAATTAGCCTACGGGCTACATCACTTCGAGTTCGAACAATCACTCACTCGACTACTAAGCCTATGGGCTACCTTATTTTGAGTTTGAGCAAGCACTCACTCGGTTATAGAGGCTACAAGGTCCAAATTCAATCAAATTGCCTAAAGCCTTATGAAAACCTTCATAAGGCATGAATAAAACAAAATCTTCACAAGGCAGAGAATAAAACAGAGGCAAGTCGAAAAAAAGAGATCTTTATATATATATATATATACAAGAATGTTTAGAACGTCCGAATTGGACCCTACACAAAAACCAAAATGGAAACTAAGGGCTAAGTTTCTTGGTTATCTCCGTGGGTGTTTTCTTCTCCATCGGGCTCCTACCCGCTCTCGGACCCACTCTTCCTCCCATCATCATCATCATCATTAGAAGCCAAGGCTTCAGCATCATCTTCGAGCTCTTTAGCCCTTTTTATCTCTTTGATGAGATCAAAACCTCGAGCACGTTTCGGCACATTATGTGTGAAATTATAAAAATTTAGTTTAAGTTGAAAATTCTTGAGTTTTGATGATCGATTCTAGTTATTTGATGTTATTTTGATGATTTGAGGTAGCAAACTAGTTTGTATAATGTTATTACACTTGTGTGCATGTTCGATTTGGAGCCTGAGGGGCTCGGATGAGTTTCGCATATGTTATGGAAGAGTTTGGTTGATTTTTGGAACTACTGGAGCGTTCTAGTTCTGGTGTTCAATCGCAGATCTCGTATGTGCGAGCCTCAGTTTTGCGGTCAAGAGATCGCATTTGCGAGCATGGGCCTAGGTTGGGTGACCTCGCATTTGTGAGGAAAATATTCGCTTTTACGGGGGGGGG
>AWOL01S0011565.1:37873-66675 GCA_000715115.1 Nicotiana otophora
GAACAGCTTGGTCGCTTTTGCGACCACTGGTAACAATTGTCAGTTTCGCATTTGTGAAGCATTTGAGCGCATTTGCGAACAAGATGTCATATTTGCGACTTCCCTGGGCCTGTTGCACTGATCGCAATTGCAATCAGTGTGTCACATTTGCGAGCATCGTATTTACAAATAATTGTTCGCAAATGCGACACCTGCATCTAGGTAAAAAATGAAAAAAAGGGATTTAACTCATTTTACACCATTTCTTAACCCCAAATACTATAGAGGCGATTTTTGAAGAACTTTTTCTTTTCAAGTTCATTGTTAAGCAACTTTAATTCAATTTCTATCAATTCCCCATTATATTTCATGAGTTTTTAATATCAAATCTTTGAATTTCATGGTAGAAATTAGGAATTTTGGGTAGAATTTAACGATTTTATAAAATTAAGATTTAGATCTCAAATTGGGGTCGAATTTCTAAACAAATCACATAACCTGACTCGGGGGTGAATGGGTAATCCGGTTTTGGTCAGAATCTCGAATTTCGATCAAGCAAGCCCAGGGTTGACTTTATTTGACTTTTTCAAAAATGATCAAAATTGAACCTTTTTCATTCGTGGGGTAGTTTCTAATGCTTATTTTGAATTGGTTGATCGATAATTGGCTAGATTCGGTTAGTTTGGAGGCTTGTTCAAAAGGCAAGTCCGTGGTTGATTGATTGATTTAGTTGCGGAGTCAGGTAAATGTCGTATTTAAACTTGACTTGAGGGAATTAGGACTAGTTGGTCTACTTGCTATGTGAATTACATGTGGGGACGACGCATATGCAAGGCGAAGAGTATATATGCGTCGTCGTGGGTTAATGCATGCGGGTGGAAATTGATATATTGTGCCATATTGCTTCTTTTACCATGCCTTCTATGCTTTAGTTAGATTGTTATTCTTTGATGGTCCGCATCGTGTTTATTGATTACTTTGAAGTTGTTGGGATATCGGAAGTTGAATTTGAGTACCATAACACCACGATTGAAGTTGAAATTGATTTCCCACCTTGCTTGATACTTTGGATTATTGTTGTTTCTTGCTGAGGAAAAGTGAAAAACACGAAGGGTGTTGCATGCCATATTTGCATATTGTTATCATTGGATGAGCGAATGTGAGGATTAAAGCACGAAGGGTGATACCGTGCACTTGATTGATTCATTAACATTTATTATATCATGTAAGGATGAGAGTAAAAGCATGAAGGGTGATGTCGTGCCATTTCATTTATCATATCATTATCATATGGTGAGGATGAGAGTAAAAACATAAAGGGTGATGCCGTGCCATTGCATTTATCATACTACATGGTGAGAATGAGAGTAAAAGCATGAAGGGTGATGTTGTGACATTTGATGATTTCATTGCTTTACTTGATTTTTGGATTTGTGAATTATTTGGCTGCATTATTGTTTATTTTGGAAAGATGCTACTTGGTGATTTTGTACTTACCGTTCTTACCTTACTCCCTTTTTACATGTTCCCTCCTTGTTATTATTTTAAATGCTCTACTTGTTATTTTTGTTGCTTTATGTATATATCTGCTCAAGATTTTAGTAGGTGTCTTGTCATAGCCTCACCACTACCTCATCAGGATTAGGCTCGACACTTATAGAGTATGTTGGATCTGTTGTACTCATACTATACTTCTGCACCTCTTGTGCAGATTCTGGTGTTGGTCCCAGTGGTGTCTAGCGGAGTTTTTGCTCGAATCATATCTATATCCGGAGACTTGAAATAGACCCGCACGACGATCGGAGTCCCTGGAGTCCCCTTTCTTATTATTACTGTTTATTTTATTTCAAACATTTGTATTTTTATTCAGACATTGGTTGTAGCACTTTTAGTATGCTCATATACTTGTGACACCAGATTTTGGGTTGTTGGCTAGTCTGTGTTGGAGTTATTATATCTACTTTGAAATTCTACAACTTTAATTCTTATTGTATTGCTTTCAAATTTGTCTAAAAATGATTAGTTGTGTACTAATGTTGGCTTGCCTAACAAGTGAACATCAGGCGCCATCACGGCCCCACGATTGGAATTTGGATCGTGATAAGTTGGTATTAGAGCACTAGGTTGCCTAGGTCTCACGAGTCATGAACAAGCTTTGTAGAGTCTGGAGGATCAGTACGAAGACGTCTGTACTTATCTTCTAGAGGCTATAAGGCTTTAGGAAAACATTCGCTTCTTTCTTACTCTGTCGTGCGACTTTATTCTATCGCTGAATTTCAATCATTATATTCTTTTTCTCTCATAAATGGTGAGGACACACACAACATCCACGGCGGGTCAGGAGCTGGAGTCCCAGGTTGCTGCCACTACCAGGGGTAGAGGTCGGGGTTGAGGCAACGCTCAACCTAGAGCACGTGCAACAACACCTATTGTAGAGCCTTAGATCAAGCAGGAGGAGGAGGTCCATGTTCATATCGTGCAAGTTGGACCAGCTCAGGTCCCGGAGGGGTTTATTGCTACCCAGGTACTTCAGGACGCTCTAGTCCGCTTAGTTGGCCTTGTGGAGAGCTTTGCCCAGATCGATGCATTTTCTGTGGCACCAGCTGTCTCTCAGGATGGGGGAGGATCCCAGACTCCCGCTACTCATACACTAGAGCAGATGGCTCACGAATATCAAACTCCAGTATTCAGCAAGTTAGAGTAGTTCAACCTATTGTTTCTACACAGTCTGGGGAGAGGCCCACAATATCTTCTGGGGGGCTGAAGAGGTTGGATAAGTTCACTAAGTTATTTCCTATTCGATTTGGTGGTACACCTTCTCAGGACTCACATAATTTTCATAGACCGTTTCCATGAGGTACTGCGCAACATGGGTATGATGGAGTCCATTGGAGTTGACTTCACGGTATTTCAGATGTACGGTTCCGCCAAGAGGTGGTGGCAGGACTATGTTCAAGGCAGACCAGCTGGTTCGTCTCCACTTACTTGGGATAAGTTCTCATAGCTATTCTTAGAGAAGTTCACCCCTTTTACTTTGAGAGAGAACTACCGCAGCCAGTTTGAGTGCCTCCAGTAAGGTAGCATGACTGTTAACCAGTATAAGACCAGGTTGGTGGATTTAGCTCGCCATGCAGTTATCTTGATCCCTACTAAGAGGGAGAGGGTGAGGAGATTCATAGATGGCCTTACTTACGGTTTCAGGCTACAGATGGCCAGAGAGACTACAGATCATATTTCTCTTACAAGGGTTGTAGAGATTGCAGATTAAGAGGATTCGAGGTCAGGGTAGAGAGGTGGCATTTGATAAGAGGCCTCGTCACTTTGGTGGTTTCAGTGGTGCCTCGTCTGGAGGCAGGGGTTAATTTGGTAAAGGCCATCCTCCAAGGATGATTCAGTCAGTGCTTTAGGTATCTCACGGTGCTTCGGGTAGTCGTAGTTCTTATGGGTCTCATCCTGAGAAGCTAACATACGGCGCACCATCAACTCCAGTCAGTGCACCTCTGATTCAGAGTTATCAGGGTGGTTATTCAGGTCGATAGGGTCTATTCTAGGGTCAACAGTCATAACAACAAGGGACTTATTATACTTGTGGAGATCCAAGGCATGTCGCATGGTTTTCCTCAGATCACAGAGCAGCAAACCACAACAGGGTACTCATGCCATGGTTCCGGCACTGGTTGCTTCACCACCTGTTCATCCACCTAGAGAGGGGTCAGGTAGCTCGAGGTGGTAGTCATGCCATTAGAGGTGGAGGCCAGCCAGGGAGAGGCCATCCGGGAGGTGGAGGTCAGAGTGGTGGGGCTCAACCCCATTTTATGCATTTCTAGGTAGACCCGAGGCAGAGTCATTAGATGCGGTCATCACAGGTATTGTTCCTGTTTTCCATAGAGATGCAACAATTTCATTTGATCAGGGCTCTACTTATTCCTATGTGTCATCCTATTTTACTTCATATCTAGATGTGTCTCTTGATTCTTTGAGTGCTCTTGTTTATGTGTCTACGCCTGTAGGAGATTCTATTGTGGTAGACCGTACTTATCGTTCGTGTGTAATCTCTATCGGGAGTTACGAGACGAGGGTAGATCTTCTTATACTCAGCATGGTGAACTTTAATGTTATCTTGGGCATAGACTGGTTGTCACCATATCATGTTGTTTTAGATTGTCATGCCAATACTGTGACATTATCCATGTCGGGGTTGCCTTAATTGGAGGGACTCCTGGCCATTCTACTAGTAGTGTCATTTCCTATGTGAAGGCTCGACGTATGATCGAGAAGGGGTGTCTGGCATATTTGGACTATATCATTGATCATAGTGTGGATGTTCCTTCCATGGATTCAGTACCAATTATGCACGAGTTTCTAGAGGTGTTTCCTACAGACTTGCCAGGGATGCAACCCGATAGAGATATCGATTTCTGTATTGATTTGGTTCCAGGCACTCAGCTCAGTTCTACCTCACCAAACCGTGTGGACCCAGTTGAGTTGAAAGAATTGAAGGAGCAATTGCAGGATTTGCTTAATAAGGGGTTCATTAGACCTAATGTTTCACCTTGGGGTGCACCAGTGTTATTTGTGAAGAAGAGGGACAGAACGATGAGGATGTGTATAGATTATCGGCAGTTGAACAAAGTCAATATCAAGAATAAGTATCTGTTGCTGAGAATTGATGACTTATTCGATCAGCTTCAGGGTGCTAAGATGTTTTCCAAGATAAATTTGAGATCTGGCTACCATCAGTTGAAGATTAGGGCATTGGATATCCCTAAGACAACTTTTCCGACTTGGTATGGTCACTATGAGTTTCTGGTGATGTCATTTGGCGTAACTAATGCCCCCACAACCTTTTAGATTTGATGAACCGGGTGTTCAAGCCCTATCTGGATTCCTTTATGATTGTCTTCGTTGATGATATTTTGGTTTACTCCCGCAGTAGAGAGGAGCATGAGCAGCATCTCCGGATCGTACTTCAGACTTTGAAGGATCGTCAGTTATATTCTAAGTTTTCAAAGTGTGAGTTATGGTTGGACTCGGTTACATTTTTGGGCTATGTTGTAATCTTCCGAGGTGATAAAGGTGGATCCTAAAAAGATTGAGGCAGTTCAAAACTAGCCTAGACCTACTTCAGCTACAAAGATTCAGAATTTCTTAGGTTTGGCGGGTTATTATCGCCGGTTCGTGGAGGGGTTTCTTAGTCCCATTGACTAAGAGCCCGTTTGGACATAAGAAAAATTTCACGTTTTTTCGATTTTTTTTTTACTTTTTTCCAAAATCAGTGCTTGGCCATAAATTTTCAAATTTTCACTTGAAGATGAATTTTGGAATGTTTCAAAAATTTGAAAAACTCCAAAAAGTTATTTTTCAAAATTTTCACTCATATCACTCACAAAACTTCAAAACAACCCAAAATTATATTCGTGTCCAAACACAACTCTAGTTTTCAAATACCATTTTCACTTGAAAATAATTTTTATTTTTTTGTTGAATTTTTCAATTCTTATGTCCAAACGACCACTAAGTTGATCCAGAAGGGTGCTCCTTTCAGATGGTCCAACGAATGTGAGTTGAGCTTTCAGAAGCTCAAGACTGCATTGATTACAACTCTAGTGTTAGTATTGCCTACTAGCTCGGGATCTTACATCGTGTATTATGATGCATCGCGTATTGGACTTGGTGCTGTGTTGATGCAGAATGGTAGGGTGATTGCCTACGCATCTCAGCAGTTGAAGGTTCATGAGAAGAATTACCCTGTGCATGATTTAGAGTTGGCAGCCATTGTTCACGCACTGAAGATTTGGAGGCACTATCTATACAATGCTTTATGTGAGGTGTATACCGACCATCGGAGTCTCCAGCACATGTTCAAGCAGAAAGACCTTAATTTGCGGCATCAGAGATGGTTAGATTGCTGAAGAACTATGATATCACCATATTATATCATCCGGGGAAGGCCAATGTAGTGGCTGACACATTGAGTAGGAAGGCGGAGAGCATGGGCAGTTTGGCATATTTACTGGTAGTAGCGAGACCACTAACTATGGATGTTCAGGCTTTGGCCAATCGATTTGTGAGATTGGATATTTCGGAGCCTAGCCGGGTTCTTCCTTGTATTGTGGCACAATTATCGTTGTTGGAGCATATTAAGGATCACTAGTTTGATGATCCTCACTTGTTAGTGCTGAAGGATACGATGCAGTAGGGTGGTGCTAAGGAGGTTGTGATTGGGGATGATGGTGTTATGCGACTCCAAGGCCAGATTTGTGTTCCAAACGTTAATGGGTTGAGAGATTTGATCCTCGAGGTGGCTCAGAGTTTGTGCTATTCCATTTACCCAGGTGTCACGAAGATGTACCGTGACTTTAAAAAACACTATTGGTAGCGAAGAATGAAGAAAGATATTGTTGCTTATGTGTCTCGGTATTTGAATTGTCAACATGTGAAGTATGAGCATCATAAACTAGATGGGTTGATTAAGAGATTGGAGATACAAGAGTAGAAGTGGGAGCGCATCACTATGGATTTTGTGGTAGGCTTACCACAAACCTTGAAGAAATATGATGCAGTTTGGGTTATTATGGATACATTGACTATGTCCGCACACTTCATTCCAGTGATGACTTCCTATTCTTCAGAGCGGCTGGCTCAGATTTAGATCCGGGAGATTATCCGCCTGCATGGCATGCCCGTTTCCATCATTTCTGACCGAGGCACACAGTTCACATCGCAAATTTGCAGAGCAGTGTAGCGAGAGTTGGGCACAAGGGTAGGGTTGAGTACAACATTCCATCCCTAGACGGGAGAACAGTTCGAGCGCACTATTCAGATCTTGGAGGACATGTTATGTGATTGTTTTATGGATTTTGAAGATTCATGGGACTAGTTTTTACCTCTATCGGAGTTCGCCTATAGCAACTAGTCTAATATTCAGATGTCGTACGAGGCCTTATATGGGAGGCGATGTCGTTCGCCAATTGGTTGGTTCGAGCTAGAAGAGGCTAGATTATTGGGCACTAATTTGGTCTGTGATGTTTTGGACAAGGTTAAGGTGATTCAAGAGCGACTTTGCACAGCTCAGTCCAAGCAGAAGAGTTATGCAGACCGGAAGGTCCAAGATGTAGCTTATATGGTGGGAGAGAATGTTCTCCTCCGAGTGTCTCCTATGAAGGGCGTGATGCAGTTGGGGAAGAAGGGTAAGTTGAGCCCAAAGTTTATTAGCCCGTTTGAGATCTTGGAGAGAGCTAGAGAGGTTGCTTATAGGCTTGCATTACCTCATAGCCTAGAAGGGGTACATCCGGTATTTCATATTTCTATGCTTTGGAAGTACCATGAGGACATCTCACATGTTTTGTACTTTAGCATGGGTGAATCTTGATGAAAATTTGGATTTTGAGGAAGAGCCGATGGCTATTCTAGACCGACAGGTTTGTAAGTTGAGATCCAAGAGTTTTCCTTCTGTTAAAGTGTAATGGAGATGTCGGCCTATCGAGGAGGCTACGTGGGAGTCCGAGTCCGATATGCGGAGTATATATCCCCACCTTTTTATCAGTCCATGTACTTTTCTATGTCTGTTCGAGGACGAACGTTTCTTTTAGAGGTAGAGAATATGACGACCCGATAGATCATTTTGAGTATTAGCCTTAGTTTTTGTGTTCCGAGACCTCCCATAGATTCATTTGATATTTCCTGATTTGTGTGCGTGGTCCGTGTCGCTTTTCGAAAAGCTTTTATGCGAAATTTTGAAGAAAATATATTTTTTGACTAAAAATGACTAAATATTTGGGTAAACGGGCCCGGATCGGTGTTTTGATAATTTCGGTAAGTGTGTATGATGTTTTTTGACTTGTACACATATTTGGTTAGGGTCCTGGGTGTCCCAAACACATTGCTTTGCATTAGCTCATTGTACACCATTTTTCAACCCCAAACACACTTGAAACGATTTCTGAAGAACTCTTTCTTCCCAAATTCATTCGTAAGCAACTCTAATTCATTTTCTATCAATTCCTCATTACATTTCATGAGTTGTTACATCAAATTTTTGAATTTCATGGTAGTAATTAGGGATTTTGGGTAGCATTTAGAAATTTTGTAAAATTGAGATTTAGACATCAAATCGAGGTCGTATTTTGAAATAAATTACATAACCGAGCTCGGAGGTAAATGGGTAATCAGGTTTTGGTCCGAATCTTAGATTTCGACCAAGCGGGCTTGTGGTTGACTTTTTAAAAAATGATCAAAATTGAACCTTTTCCATTCGTGGAGTAGTTTCTAAAGCTTATTTTGAATTGTTTGATCGATAATTGGCTAGATTCGGTTGGTTTCGAGGCTTATTCAAAAGTCAAGGCCATGGCTGATTGATTGATTAATTGATTTAGTTGCAGTGTCAGGTAAGTGTCGTATTTAACTTTTGACTTGAGGGAATTAGGACTAGTTGGTCTTTTTGCTATGTGGGACCGACGCATATGCAAGGTGACGAGTATATATGCGTTGTCGTGGGTTAAAGCATGCAGGTAAAAATTGATATATTGTGCCATATTGTTTCTTTTACCATGCCTTCTATTCTTTAGTTAGATTGCTATTCTTTGATGGTTTGCTTCGTGTTTATTGATTACTTTGAAGTTGTTGGGAAATCGGAAGTTGAATTTGCATATCATAACACCACGATTGAACTTGAAATTGATTTCCCACCTTGCTTGATACTTTGGATTATTATTGTTGCTTGATGAGAAGAGTGAAAAGCACAAAGGGTGTTGCACGCCATATTTGCATATTGTTATCATTGAATGAGCGAGTGTGAGGATTAAAGCATGAAGGGTGATACCGTGCACTTGATTGATTTATTATCATTTATTATATCATGTAATGATGAGAGTAAAATCATGAAGGGTGATGCCGTTCCATTTGATGATTTCATTGCTTTACTTTATTTCCATATTTGTGAATTATTTGGCTGCATTATTGATTATTTTGGAAAAACGCTACTTGGTGATTTTTTAGTTATCGTTCTTACCTTACTCCTTTTTTACTTGTTCCCTCTCCGTTATTATTTTAAATGCTTTACTTGTTATTTATGTTGCTTTATGTATATACCTGCTCAGGATTTTAGTAGGTGTCTTGTCATAGCCTCGTCACTACCTAGTCGGGGTTAGACTCGACACTTACGTAGTATATTGGGCCAGTTGTACTCATACTACACTTTTACACTTCTTGTGCAGATTCTGTATTGATCCCAGCAGTGTCTAGCAGAGTTTCTACTCAGATCATATCTATATCTGGAGACTTGAGGTAGATCTGTACGACGATCGCAATCCCGAGAGTCCCCTTCCTTATCTAGTCTTACTGTTTATTTTGTTTCGTACAATTAAATTTTCATTCAAACATTGGTTGTAGCAATTGTTGCTAGTCTGTTTTGGAGTTATTATATCTACTTTGAAATTCTACAACTTTAATTCTTATTGTATTACTTTTAAATTTGTCGAAAAATGATTAGTTGTGTACTAATGTTTGCTTGCCTAGCAAGTGAACGTTAGGCACCATCACGATCCCGCAGTTGTGATTTCGGGTCGTGATATTGACATAATTGGTTTATCCATGTTAATTTAAGTATGATGTACAAAATAATAAAAGAGAATTCACATAGGTAAATATTAAAGAACTAGAAAGTTCTTTACGAATTCTCTTATGTTGCTTGTTCTCATTAATTAAATAGACCAACTAATTGAGATTGAATCCCATGAATGCTGAAAATATCAAAGGTAAATATGGGCCCTTTCACCTGCCATGTATACCACATATGATTCATCTATGAGATGGTTACATGTGCGATTATTAATAATTCGCAACCTGGTGTTTGCGAGGTAACTTGCTCAATAATTTAATTTAGGGCATAATTTCCAGATTTTCTATTCAAGACAGTTCATCTTGATAACTTGGTTTACATCACAATTGGTTTAGCAAAATAATTTATTGAGTGCCTCCATTTAATAACTAAACTATTGATTATGAGAACGAAGTTATCTATATCAGTTCGATATACGTTATATACAAAAATATATTACATTCTCCCCTCACAAGTGGTTCAGGGTCACGAACTAAATAATTTTATCTTATTATTACTGATGTGCGGTGTATATTTTGATTAATACCATAACACACAAATGTGAATTTCCAAAGTTAAGGAAACAAGTTAGTTTTTCTAACATGAGGGGGAGACAAGATAAACAGTGGAGAAACAATTACGTGGAATGAATTATCATTTGTACATCTAGATCCTCGAATAAGATAATATGAATTTGAAGTTCATAAAAAGATAATTTATCTGTAATATATTGCAAAGCATGCCAGACGCATTTGCTGACCCAAAGAAAGTAACTATATTCTCACTGCAAATGCTCCTATTAGAATAAGTCCTAGAAGGACAAAACCAATGGTACGCTTAAAGCGTATAGACAAATCGATTTCAAATAAAATTTTTGATAAAGACGATGGGCAAATAATCATAATAAGGAGGCAAGTGATCTAGAAGATCACATGACATAACAATTCATAAAATCTAACTAAAAGTTCAACTATCTAAAATATAAATGAAAAGGTCTCTATGTTATGTCTTTATGAAAAAAAAGGAGGTAGAAACAAATATAAAATGTTCATTAACTGCATCTATGATAACGCTAAATATATATATATGAGGATCTTAAGTCTGGAGAAACAATTCAAGTAGAATTGGTTTCATATGAAAGACATGTAGTTTTGGACATGCAATTCAAACATTTGAAGGTATAAAGTCAATAGTGTGTGCAATCACTTTTATCTATCTTATATATCTAGCATGATATGAAAAGTTAATATGTATCTAAAGTTTATTTATATGGCTTATATGACTTAACTTATATGACAATCCCTGAAGGAATTAAATCTCTTAAAGCATATATAATTCTTGGTCCTGGAGTACCACATCCTAAGTGCAATTTGTGCACATATGTATCTTGCTATATCTATAAGCATAGTAATATGATAACGAGAATTTTTACCTCTATGGAGATATTGAAAAGGCCATTCCACGATATTACATGAAGACATTACATATCTATCAAGAATGATGATTTCAAGGTGCAATATATTCATTCAAGCTAAAATGACCGATTTATTTATCAAATCTCTACCAACGATCTTTTGAAGATGGTGCACAAGATTGGAATGTGAAGGCTCAAAGATGTGAATTGATTGTCTCATCATGGGGAGTAAATACACGTTGTACTCTTTTTTCCTCATAAGATTTTTGTCCCACTGGGTTTTCCTTGCAAGGTTTTTAACGAGGCAACCATAAGGCGTATTGTTATATATGTGTACTCTTTTTCCTTCACTAGAATATTTTACCACTGGATTTTATTTTAGTTAAGATTTTAATGAGGCACATTATCTGTTGGATAGACATTCAAGGGGAGTGTTATAAATAGTATTTTATTTATCACTACTAGAAATTCGGCAAAAATCGACCAAGGTCGATCGACCAACTTTGGTCGGTCAAAAAACCGACCCAAAAACCGACCAAAGTTGGTCGATTTTTCAAAATATATATATTTTTTTACGAAACCAACCAACTTTGGTCGGTTTTCTTTGGCGCAAAAATGCGGAAAACTATTTTTGAGTCCCGCGAAATTTATGTTTCAAGAAACCGACTAACTTTGATCGGTTTTTTAATTAAAATAAATAAAAATTAATATTAAAAAAACCGACCAATAATTCGGCGGGTCATTTAAAAAAACCGACCAACTTTGGTCGGTAATTTTACTTTTTAATAAAATCGAACAACTTTGGTGAGTTTGTTTCGTGCGAAAATACAATTAAAGAGTATAAATTAAATAAAAGACAGCCTTAAAATAAAATGTACCAATGGTCTAGTGGTAGAATAGTATCCTGCCACAGTACAGATCCCGGTTCGATTTCCAGATAGTGAATCTTTTTATTACATAATTAAAATACCGATCAACTTTGGTCGTTTTTTTTTGCAATATTGTTTTTTGAATTTAATTGACCGACCAAAGTTGGTCGGTAATTTCCGACCAACTTTGGTCGGTAATCCTTTCCGACCACAAAAATACCGTCCACACGTAAATGATCGCGTTTTGGTCGGTTTTTGGCCATTACCGACCAACGTTGGTCGGTTTTTTTGGTCGGTTTTTACCGAATTTCTAGTATTGTATGGTGAATGTCTATCATTTGGAGAGATTTTAGAGTTTGTTACTTTGTGGCTAAGTCACTTTTTCCTTATAAAGAGATGTTTTATTCCTTTGTAATTCATCCCAAAACAATAAAAATTCTCTCTCTCTACTTTTCTTTGCAATACTCTTCTTCTTTTATTGTTTTATAACATCTATAAATATTAAATAGAACAAAATGTTGTGAACACTATTGGAACAATACTTGCACTTAAATAAATAAAAAATATACGACACTGTTGATTACACAAATGAAAGTTAATCCGTCTATAACGCATACACATTAAGCATGTCAAAATGTTACATTTGTTTACTCAACTTTGTATATAAAAGACAATGAATGTCATTTCTCTATGCTCCCAGAATAAGCCAGAACTTGTAAAAAGCTAGACTGTAGAGCTTATTATTTGTAAACTTAAATTAAGTTATAATTATATGAAAGCATGAGAAAAGTGAAGGGATATTTCATACAGAGCTAGGGTTTATTTCATGGACGGTAACTTTCACTTTATTGTACCCATGCCGTTGAACTATTGTCAATATGTTATTCGGTCATCCTTATGACTTCATTCCTCGGTGTTCATTCTTTTACTGAAAAAGCATCAAATTGTACTCATTGACATATATATCCCTTGCAATGAAAATTTAGGCTTCTGGCTACTCTGTGAAGTAATCTAGTATAAATATAACCTATACATATTATAAAAGGGCAGCCCAGTCTACTAAGCTCTCTATACGCGGACGGGGTTTATGTTTAATATAAATATAACCTATACTTGAAAAAGTTGAGCAATGGTTGCATCACCAATTGCTGCAAGACATCCCAAACTGTTTAGTTGTTCAATAATCATTGCTGGGGCAGACCCATGGATATATATATTCCAAATTATATTTCTAAATGTCAACTCAAAAGAATCAATTATTGATCAATTCTTCACTCATTCCTCGTTCAAAGGCTAGATATCTAACCATTGATTTATGTGCAAAGTGGCAATTGATTGCCTTTTTAAATGTAATGTTAAATTGAATGTATCGGCAGCCATTGATGCCATTGAAGCTCGTCTGTAGAGAAAGTAAGAAAAGAAAGCTGAGAGGAAGAAGAAGAGTAGATAGACAAAGTCGAGAGATAGTTTTAGGAAATTTTTCTTTCTCTATTTCTTCTAACTGAAATGTACAACAATAATACGATATATGCATATCCAAAAGTCAAATGACCGACTCCTATTATGCTAACAATCCAACCTCTTTGCTAACTAATTACTCTTCTAGAAGAGTACCACTATAATTGCATGATGTACAATTATGTATTTCAACACTCCCCCTCAAGTTGTAAATGAAAAATATTTTTTATTCCCAACTTGGATAAAAGAACCATGCGCTGTTGATGTCCTAATGCCTTTATTAGAATATCTGCAGGTTGACATTGAGTGGCAACATAGGCTGTTCTGATAATACCCTGTTGAATATTTTCTCTAATAAAATGGCAATCTATCTCTATGTGTTTTGTTCTTTCATGATATATGAGATTGGCTGTAATTTGCAATGCTGCCTTGTTATCACAGTGTAGCTCCATAGGTGATATTAGATTCACTTGTAGCTCTTCCAACAGTCCCTTTAACCAAACTAGTTCAGCTACTGTGCTTGCCATGCTCCTGTACTCTGCTTCTGCAGAGCTTCTTAAGATGGTGTTCTGCTTCTTTGCCTTCCAAGAGATGAGTGAACTTTCCAATATTATACAATACCCTGTCACTGACTTTCTTGACATAGGACATGAGGCCCAATCTGAGTCACAAAATGCATGTATCTGCTCTCCACTTTTACTGGACATAAGTAATCCCAACCCCGGCTGCTTCTCAACATATCTTACAACATGTAATGCTGCTTCATAGTGTGACCTTTTTGGTGCATGCATGAACTGACTAAGGCACTGGACTGCATATGAGATGTCTGGTCTGGTAATTGTGAGGTATAGTAGCTTCCCTATAAGGCTCTGATAACTCCCCCCTGTCTACTAATGCCTCATCATGGTTGCCTGTTTTAGTGCACTTATCAAACTCCACACTTGTGAGTTTCAGATTTTATTCCATAGGTGTGTCTTTTGGTTTTGACCTTGCTAAGCCAGTTTCTGAAATCATCTCAAGTGCATATTTCCTTTGTGACATAAGTATCCCTTCCTTTGACCTAGCAAACTCAATTCCTGGGAAGTATCTTAGTTCTCCCAAGTCCTTTAGTTTGAAATTCTGTTGAAGTGAAGTTTTAGCCTGGTTGATTTCCTCTAATTCACTTCCTGTTACCAAGATGTCATCCACATATACAAGCACTAGAACAAATTTATTGTTGACAAGTCTAGTGAATAGAGAATAGTCATGTTTGCTTTGTTGAAAACCAGCAGTTATAAGGGCTTGTGTGAGTTTAAGGTTCCATTGTCTTGAAGCTTGCTTCAACCCATAGAGGGATTTGAGTAGTCTGCACACTTTAGACTCCCCCTTAGTACCAAATCCCTGGGGTAGTGTCATGTAGACCTCCTCATCAAGATTCCCATTAAAGAATGCATTGTACACATCCATCTGGAAAATAGGCCAATACTTCAGTGCAACAGTGGCTACAACAGCCCTGACAGTGGTAAGTTTGGCTACAGGGGAGAAGGTATCATGAAAGTTTAGGCCTTCTTGCTGTATATACCCCTTAGCAACTAGTCGAGCTTTAAACCTCTCCACTGACTCATTAGCATTATACTTAATCTTATATATCCACTTGCAGCCAATTGGAACTTTCCCAGTAGGTAAATTCACAACCTCCCAAGTATGATTATCCTCTAGAGCCTTAATCTCAAGTTTCATTGCTTGAACCCATCTATCATCCTTGGATGTTTGTGAGAAGGTGGAAGGTTCAGTATCAGTAAAAAAAGAGGCAAGAACGGATTGATAATGTGGGTGCAAATGAGTATAGGAAACACAGTGATGGATAGGATAGTTGATACAATTGAAAGTAGAAGGTAATGGAGGATGGACATAATCTGTCAAACAAATAGAGGGCTTGAATGTTCTGCCCGACCTTCTAAGGGGGGTAGCATTAGATGGAGGAAGAGATAAAGGAGTGGGAATAGAATTGGATGTATCAGCAGGAACTGCTGGAGATGATGCAGAGGGATCGGTATATTGATCAGGTGAAAACGGTATAATAGGGTGAGATGAGAGGTCAGGTTGAAGGGGTGAAGAAGCAGGTAAAGTTGTATCAGGGAAGTCTGTGGATGGTGAGTAGTTTAAATCTGAGGCTGCAAGAAATTTACTTTTAGGAAATGTGAAAGGAAAGATATTTTCATGGAATATCACATCTCTACTGAGGAAACACTTACTAGCTTCAATATCATATAGCCTGTAGCCTTTTTGTGTAGATGAATATCCCATGAAGATTGCAGGTATAAATTTAGAAGTGAACTTGTCACTAAAATTAGGCTTTGTGGCATAATAAAGGCATCCAAAAGTTCTCATATGGTCAAGCTTGGGTGGTTGACCATGAAATAATTCATAGGGTGAATGACCCTTTAAGGTTGGACTGGGCAATCTATTTATGATGTATGTTGCTGTCAGAATACAATCCCCCCAGAATCTTAATGGTACGTGGGCTTGAAATCTTAATGCTCTTCCTATTTCAAGAATGTGTCTGTGTTTTCTTTCTACCACCCCATTTTGTTGTGGGGTGTGAACACAACTGCTTTGATGGACTATGCCTTTAGATCTAAACAGATCAGAACATAGAGAATTAAAAAATTCATGTCCATTATCAAATATAAGGACTTTAACAGAAATAGAAAATTGATTGTGAACTAATTGAAGGAAATCAAGTAAGACAACATGGACATCACTTTTCAGTCTCAAGAGAAATGTCCAAGTCATCCTGGAGTAATCATCAACAAGAGTAAGGAAGTATTTAAAACATTATATGTAGACACTCTATATGGACCCCAAACATCCATATGTACAAAACTAAATGGGGAATTTGATTTTGTTATACTAGTAGGAAATGGTAGTCTAACTTGTTTAGCTAATGGACATATAGAACAAGTATTAGGTGTTGATTTGGATACAAGATCCTTTATTGGGGGTATTTTCTATAATACTGCAACTGGAGAATGACCAAGTCTTTGATGCCATAAATCATCAGAATGATGTTGGACTGAAGAAGCTATATGATTTGAAGGAATAACAGTAGAAGGAGTAGCAGCATGTGTGAATGGATTGAGGATGTATAAGCCACCCCTGAGTCTACCAATCTCCTTCACCATGCCACTGAAGAGATCCTAAAACAGGTAGAAATCAAGATAGAAATTAACTGAGCATAGTAGTTCTCTTGTGTATTTAGAAATAGAGAAAAAGTTGTACTTAAAATCAGGCACATATGGCACATTTTGTATAGTTTGTGTAGGGAGAATAGAACAGGACCCAGTGTGAGTGATCTTAGTGCTGTTTCTATTTGGTAATTGCACATAGTTAGGTTGATTATTTGGCACACTCTTAGGATTTAATAACAGGTTCATGGATGAAGCCATATGATTTGAGGCTCTAGAGTCAATAATCCAGTAGCCTTGAGAAGCATTAGATATACCTGCCATGTTTGCTGTTTCAGTCGGTTCAGGTTCCTTGCTTAGCAACTTCAGAATCTGTTGGTATTGTTCAACAGTGAATACTAGCACAGTTGGTGTGGCTATTTTCTTCAGATTTTCAAAGGGCATTTCCCTTTTATCATTCATATTCACGTTATGAGCTGTAGGCATTTGATTCTGGTTCTCAAAACCACCTCTTCTTCTGTTGTCAAATCTAGAATTGGATGGATATCTAACTAGTTTGTAGCAATTCTCTCTCTTGTGGCCCTTCATATGGCAATAGTCACAATAGAAATTATTGTTACGCTTAGGCCTAATGTTAGTTGCATTTGCTGCAGCCAATGCACTACTGTTACCTTCCACAAGTCCACTCCCTAAAATACCACTCTGTGACATCAAATGCCCACTCATTCTTTGAGTCACTTCCTGTATGAGCATAGAATATGCTTGATCAAGTGTGGGAGTGGGGTTCATCATTAAAATCTGACTCCTTTGGGGTGCATAGGTATCATTCAGTCCCATCAAAAATTTTATTAGCTTCTGTTGGCGTAAGAACTCAACAAACAACCTAGATCTCGCACAATCACAACCAGGATAGGGTATAATTGACTCAAATTCAGCCCACAAATCATTCAATTTTGAGTAATATATCGATACACTGGAGATACCTTGCATTAGATTACCTATTTCTGTATTCATATGATAGATTTTTGTTGCATTCACCTTATCAAAACGTTCCTTGAAGGCTTCCCATACCTTTTGTGCATTTGATGAATACACTATTCTGTTCCCCAGCTCTTGTGCTACAGAGCTCATTATCCACGATTGGACAATGGCATTGCATCTCTCCCACTGATGCAATCGAAAGCTATCTGTTACGTAGGTCTTTCTAGCACACGATCCATCTATAAATCCAATTTTATTCTTCACGAGCAGAGACATCTTCATCGATCTACTCCACTCCGAGTAGTTCTCCGTTCCAATCAGCAATTGTGGCACCAGCGCCACACCTGACGTGTCTGACGGATGCACATAGAGTGGATCGCTACAATCGAGTTGTTGAGAACTTGCATGTGAAGTTCCAGTCACGTTTTGAGGTGTATCGACTGACATTTTTGGTTTTAGTGAAGAATTTAGTAAAGACGAGAGTTAATTGAAATATTAGGGAAAAATTGAATCCGAGAAGAGGAAAAATCAGATCTGAGCTTCTATATGACTGTCGATATCGATCGTTGTGAGCCTAGCTCTGATACCATGTTAAATTGAATGTATCGGCAGCCATTGATGCCATTGAAGCTCGTCTGTGGAGAAAGTAAGAAAAGAAAGTTGAGAGGAAGAAGAAGAGTAGATAGGCAGAGTCGAGAGATAGTTTTAGGAAATTTTTCTTTTTCTATTTCTTCTAACTGAAATGTACATCACTAATACAATATATACATATCCACATGTCAAATGACCGACTCCTATTATGCTAACAATCCAACCTCTTTACTAACTAATTACTCTTCTAGAAGAGTACCACTATAATTACATGATGTACAATTATGTATTTCAACATGTACAATTCTAAGAAGAAACTACTACTCATCTATTCCAAGATGACTACCAAGTTTCAGTTATTCCTTTTATCCTACCAGTTATACAGTGGAATTCCAAAAGGACTGTCCAGCTTTATCCCACAAAGCTGAAGAAGAAGTACCATTCTCCAATGACTACAATCAACAACAACAACAATAACAATCTAGTATAATCCTACTAGTGGGGTCTGGAGAGGGTAGTGTGTACGCAGACCTTACCCCTACCCTGGGGTAGAGAGGCTGTTTCCGATAGACCCTTGGCTCCTTCCTTCCAAGAACTCCCACCTTATTTCTGGTAACTTATTATCACTTGTGTAGAACAAATACTCATTTTCTGTGCTTGACTGTGCTCCGTTCTTCAAGCTAGCCTCTTCAGCAGTAGTGCTTGAATCTTTTCAACGAGCTCTTGAAACATGGAGGATCGAAGCAAAAGGCTTAGAGCAGTAGATGAGGATGATTTCTTGGAATGACTTAATAAGGGCATTTTTCTTTCAATAGGTTCCTGGCTTCGTGGTATAGCTGACAATTTTTCACTACTGGTGGTGAAATAACTGGGGTCAGACGAGAACTGAGAGTCGTTTACCGGGTTAGTGATCATATCATTAGTGTTGTTAGTTTGTATAGGCTGATATTCTGATATTAAATCTTGGAATTGCATTTGAGAAATAGCATCTGGTTTTAGCCATCTAATGTATGTGCTCAAGTCGAAGTTAGTCACTGCGTTAGTTCCTCTGTACTCAATTGCTGCAATATCATAAGCTCGAGCTGCCTCCTCTTGAGTACCTATTGAAAATAAACACAAGGATTCTGAGGGTCAGAATCCCACTTGAATGCAATCTTGATTTGAAAAAAGATTGAAGGGGCTGAAAGTACTTACTGTAAGTACCCAAGTATAGATATTTGTTGCCAAAAACTCGTCCGATTCTTGCTTCCCATCTGTTATTGTGATGATGCCTGAAAGTTAGATAAATACAATGAATCTTTTGTTAATTATGAAACAAAAAGGTAGTAATAAAGGACAGGAATATCGAAAAGGTGCAATGAGTTTATATACCTTGTAACTCCTCTGTACTTAGATACACCTCTGGCAAAACCACTGCTTCTTCTGTACAAAAAGAACAAGATTTGGTTACTGAGGATAAAGATTTCTTAAATCTGAGAAGGAAAAACTGGTGCCTGTTAAGTATATGTTACCTTCTTAAAGAGGCTAAATGCTCCTCCTTTGTCAAATTTTGCATGATCTCTATTTCTTTCTCATAATCAGATATCTGCAGATTAAGAAGAATTGGAACAATATGTTTCAAACAAACTGCATAATCCCAAAGCAGAAATGAAAGAAAGCAATAAATATACAGGTGATTATCATACCGGAAAATTGGTGAAAGTTGAAGTACCCCAATACTTGATTGCAGCCAAATCATAAGCTCTTGCTGCAGCTTCTTCTTCGTCATATGCTCCTGTTCATATTATTAGTACAATAAGCTGCAAGCGTAGCATATGACACAATTCTTTTTTTTTTAGCAGCAGTTATTAGTACCAAGATAGACTTGCTTCCCCTTCTTTTTCTGAGTTGGATTCCAAGAAGCCTTATCCCACAAATGAGCTTCATATCTCCCTGTCCATCGATGCCTACAATCCAAATAGTATTATATTAGCTTCTAAATCAACCACACAAGATAAAAGGAGAAAAAAGAAAATTATGGTATTTGAACATGTTAGAGTACGTAGTACCTGCTAACACCTCTGAATCTTGAACTTCTCTTCACAGTAGGAGTTTGAACAATATTTTGATTCGCTTTTGGTGAGTCCAATTGTTGGCCAATATTGTTATCATTCACCACAACTGCAGGAGGAGATCTTCGTCGCCTTTTAACACATTTATTAACTGGAATATCATAATCTACCATACACAAGCTTGTTCTCTCAGTTTTTACACTTGTATTCATCTCCATAGTATTGTTTCAAGATTGTACAATGAAGAGTAGTTTATTCTCTAGCTTTTGCTTTGATTTGATGTCTTTTTGTACTGGAGATTATCTCTACTTATATACACTCAAAAACTTTTGTCGTTTACTTTGATACGATGATTTCATTGTTACAAATTTAGATTGCTATATATAACTTCTAAGATTCGAAAATGTAAATAAATTATCAAACTCACTTTCTCCACGTAGAGAGCTTTTATCTATTATTCCGCTTCTTGACTTGGGAAAGAAAAAAAAAAATCCGACACAAAAACTCGGAAAGGCTTTGATAGCGCCTAACCCGTTTGCTAGGCAAGCCAACACACAACAATTACAAAAGCAGATTATTAAGTCATTATTAGAGTCATGAGGTAAATAATAAAGCAGAATAAGTCTCAAATCAATATCATAAATACATAAGTCTAAGACAGGATCTAAACACGATCACAAATGTCTCAACAACTCCCAATATCTGGTGTCGCATCACCACGAGCATCTACCAAAAGTAAATAGCTTCAACTGAATAACAACATTTGTTTCGAAAAGGAAATAAATAGACGGAGATAGATAAGTAGGAAAGGGGTACTCCATGTGCTGCGGGTCGGATCAAGTAAATCAGCTTACTACGAAATTTTCAAATGTACTCCTACTCTACTGGACTAGTACTAGCCGCAGACCCTGCATAAAAACCACGGTACTCAGTAATTATCACATCTAACCTCAAAGAAGTAGTGGCAAATGGTTGGCACTGACACTTACTAACAGTCTAAATGTCAAGTGAGAGAATAAACAAGATACAAAATAAGATATGATATCTCCAAATAAGTACAAAAGAATAAGATACAGTAAATATGGAATTTAGACATGCTTGGTAGATAAAGAGATCAAATACGAAGTCAACTATCTCAATTCTTACATATAACATGATGTGCATCAATCCAAAGTTATATAAGAGCTACTGCATGAGTCTAAGATATAAATGCATGCTCAAAATTCATTCTCAATACCTCACAACACAATCCATATGCCTGACACAGTCCACGTGTCCAAACCTAGCACAAGTTTGAATGCCTGCGCTCACTGGACCTAAAGTAACATGGGTAATCACCTAACTCCGAAAGGACGGATCCACATCCAAGCATTTTTGCAGCGTGCAACCCGATCCAATCATAATATCGTGCATGAAATAATACAAGTAAGAAGCACCAGGACATAATAATAAAATACAGATAAAAGCTCGCATGGATAAAAAATGGCTATGGCTAATCACATGATTCAATTTATCATAACAATTCAATATGATTATTCAATATTCATAAGTCTAACCATGATATCTAACATGAGCAAAATTAAGCTAAGTAGCCACTAGATCCTAAGTTTAAAAAACAAGAGTATCACGTAGTCATAGAATCACTGAAACATGGATATATAAGTCACACAGTCCAAATAAGTTATACTACTAGCCTAATTCTACCCGAACATGGTCATAACCTAGCTAATGCATATACGCTCGTCACCTCACATATATATAGCTCCCAAATCAAGCAACAAGTAGCAAATAGATCACCTACGAAAAAAATTCCCTCTTACACAAGAGACTTACTTCTTCCTAAAAGTACCTTCAACCTACAAAAATCGCTTTCCCTTCCAAATCCACTACCAAACGACTTGAATCTAACCAAATATTACTTAAATGAATCAATACAAGCTTTATGAATTGATTTCATATGGAAAAGATTCAATCTTTAATCCAACTTAAAAAGCCAATAAAAGTTCATACCAAAAACCTCAATTTCTACACTTCAAATCCTTAACCTTAGAACCTCAAGACCCAGGCCTGAAAATTCGTAATTGATCATAGATATAGATTACTCATAACCCCATGATTCCAAATACATGATGGATTCTATATCGGGTTCCAATTTCATGCTCAAAGCCCCCAAATTCACTCACTTAAGTTCATACCAAAAACTCCATTTTCTACACTTTAAATCCTTAATTTAGGGATTAAAATCCATGTAGATTCTTGAAATATAATCACAAATCAGTAAATTACTTACCACCTTGCCTTGGGTGAAAGACTTCTTACAAAGTCGCCCTTTTTGAAATCTAGGGTTTAAAATATGAGAGAATAGGCAAACATCCTGAAATTCACACTTTAAAACTGCCTAGGGATCCTTCATAACTATCGCGATTGCGGAGGACAGCTGCCCATTACTCTAAGCGGTTGTGACTCCCCTTCAGCGATTGCGAAAGTCTTCTCCCGCCCCTCAACTAACCCTTTGTGAACGCGATCCCTGATCCACGTCCAATCCGCACTCAATAGTGAGTGGAGATGGTCGTTAGAAGAATATTACCCAACAAGGGTCAGGGTCTATTTTCACAGGGAGTTTAATATGAGTATTAGGGTGTACACTTGATGGGAGCAAATGAAATAACTCAATTGCACTTCCAAATAAGGGATTTTGTTTTCTACTTCTAAATTAATGCTAACAATTATAAACTAATAAGAAGAAACTAGAAAGTGAGTGATTGTTTTTGTTATTTTTATCAAATGGGTAAAAGACCTAGGGATGTGACCTTCACATAGGTGTTTGCCTAATGGGTTAAGTACGTTAATACTTATTTAATTGATCGGGGTGTATTATAGCTCTCAACTCTAAGTTACCCACTCAAGACCTCTCGGTCATATAGCGATTTTGCCCAATTTGGCTTTTTCAAGCCTAAATGGGTATCAAGCTAAATGGTTGATATGAGCTCAAGTCGGGTTTTACTTATCTCTAGTTAAAACCCTTTAATTAAGCTAGTCAAATCCTTAACTAGCCCAATTTCTTGTTAGCTAAGCTTTCCTAGACTAGGTCCCTCCTTCTCAAGTAAAGACCAAGTCAAAAAAGCATGAATCAATATTTGCAACCATTAATTCTAAAATTAAAGCATAACCAAGGCTAAATAATTAACACCCAATCATAAACAAGTATTAAATTAAATACCCATAAGGTTTACACATTAGGGTTGGGTCACAACCTGTAATAACCCGGCCGGTCGTTTTGAGTATTATAATATCGTTCCATCATATACTGCTCAAGTTATTCTTTACAGTTGTTTTATGACTTACCGGGTTAGTTGGTTCGGTTTCGGAAGGATTTCAGAGTGAAATGAGACACTTAGTCTCATAATTGAAGAGATAAGAAGCTGTCTCTAGGCTACAGTTTAGTGAGCTGTTAATTAAGGTCTTGTAAATTAATTCATGGCTAATTATGGGAAGTGCAATGAACACTTTCATTATATTGTCTATAATAGCTGCAATAAAGACTTTAAAGATGTGTATTACGACATGTCTAATAAATGAGAATTGATTGGTCAAAATAGACCTTGCATATGTGACTACAAAGTGTCCAGAATATTGATTAATATAGTGGTAAGTGGACAACCACGTTTAAAACTCTTAAAGTAAGATTTTGAGCAGCAATTTGAGAGGTACATAAGATAAGTATATTTATAACAATTAGTGGGTAAAGCCCCACTTGTGTGAAGCCAGTCACAATGGCTATGTATAGCAGCAAAAGGAAGCAGAGATGCTCTATCCATTGTAGTAAAGTGAAGATGGGAGTTCAGATGGTTTCACCAAGGACATTAATTGCTTGATTCCTCCTTAAAAGTCAAGGAATTAAGTGGTCTGCTATCCATTCATCTAAATAGCTTCAAAAAGATTTGGTTAGCTGCTCCAAAACTCATTGTGCAACAAGTAAGGGGTAAAACAAATTGCATTTGGAGGAAGGCACGACCACTACTATAGATGAACTACCAAGAAATTGCTAAAATCTTCAAGAACACTATAAAAAGGAAAACTTGAGGTAAGTCACTTGTGATCATTTCTACTCCATAATATTGAATTATCATCGAATAATCTGACTAGATTACATATTTTTGAGGTGTTAATCCGGTGTTTGAACTTAGGGATTTGAAAATAAGATTTGAGATTTTGAAGGTCGAGTTGAGGTCGAATTTTGGTAAAATTAGTATGGTTACACTCGTGGTTAAATGGGCTTCCGAATTTTATAACTTTTGTCGTGTTCCGAGATGTGGGCCCCACAGGCATTTTTTGAGCTACAATTTTGATTTTTATGGGAAAATTATATTTTCATATGGAATTAATTCCAATAAATTTTATTGACTGAAACGCATTATTTATGGCTAGATTCAAGGAGTTTGGAGACTAATTCACGAGATAAGGGCTTAGCGGAATAAAAATTTCACGGTTTGAGGTAAGTAATAGTTTTAAATCTGGTCCTGAGGGTATGAAACCCCGAAATTTGATATCATGTGATTACTTTGGAGGTGACGCACACACTAGGTGACGGTCGTGTGGGCGTGCACCGAGGGAATTGTGACTTGATCCTCCCCGTGAGACTATAAAGTTGAATAACTTGTTGTTAGCTATGTGCTCTCTACGTGTTGTGGAAATCTTACTAGAAACCATGTTTAGGCTATATGTTGGTACTGTTGGGACCCACAGAGGTAGTGTACATGTTGAACTATTTACTTAATTGTTATTTGTATTCAGTCACAGTTTACTTAATTATTTTATCTGAGTCTCTATTGTTCATTATTGATGCATCATATCATTGTTGTTTGGGCTGATTTTCATGATTTCTGAGAGCCCGAGAGACTGGAGAGATTTATGACTAAGCAAGGTCGAGGGATTGATTGTGAGATATATTATTACAGCACGTGAGTTATCCGTCCAGATCCTTATATTATACTATAGCACGTGAGTTGACCGTGCAACATGTGAGTTAGGCGTGCAAATCCTTATATTATACTATAGCACGTTAGTTGGCCGTGCAACACGTGAGTTGGCCGTGCGTATCTAGATAGTTATATTATGGCACGTGAGTTATCCGTGCAAATTATAGCGCTTGGTCTGTAGGAGCTCCTCCGGAGTTTGTACATCCCCAGTGAGCGCGGGTACCCATTGAGTGTGAGTGCTGAGGGCTGAGAGCCGAGTGCTTGAGCCATTGTGATGAGTTGAGTGACTGTTGCTTGAGAGGCTGTACTTGCTTTGCATTAGTTTTTGCATTTTGTTGCTATCTGTCAGTGTTGTGAAATCTCTGAAAGATTTTATATCCGAATTACATGAACTTGAACTGTATAAAATTCATTTGACTTAAACTGTCGAATTTGAAAGCATGTCTATTCTTTGCTGGAATTACTAAAATTGAACTATAACTGTGTAGCTCGTCATTATCTTTAGTTCCTTAGTTATTATTGTTACTTGCTGAGTAGGGTGTACTCATACTACACCCTGCACTTTCTTTGCAGATCTAGGTATTTTCGGACATAGCGGATGTTGATCCTTTCGCGCAGTTGATTTTCAGGAAATTTTGAGGTAGCTGCCGTGTTCCTTAGACCTTGTCTCTCCTTCCCTATCTCCTTATTACTGTATTTTGGTCTTAGACTATTATAGACCGTGCTGTTCCAGACTTGTATTCATATTAGATGCTCATGTACTCAGTGACACCAGATTTTGGGGAGTGTTCGTATCAGTATTTGTGGGATTTTATATTGTATTTAATTATTGTATTTTCAAACATAAGAGAAATTGTGGTTTATCAAGATTATCGGCTTGCCTAGTATCAAGACAGGCGCCATCACGACAGGTTGGGATTTTGGGTCGTGACAAGTTGGTATCAGAGCCTAGGTTACATAGGTCTCACGAGTCATGAGTAGGTTTAGTAGAGTCTTGCAGATCAGTACAAAGACGTCTGTATTTATCTTCAAGAGGTTGCAGAACCCTTAGGAAAATTTCCCTTTCTTGTATAGATTCGAGGCGTTTGGAGGCCAATTCACAAGGCAAGGTCTTAGCGAAATACAAATTTTACGGTTTGAGGTAAATAAAAATTTTAAATCTGGTCCTGAGGGTATGAAACCCTGGAATTTTGTATCATGTGATTACTTTGGAGGTGACGCACATGCTAGGTGACGGGTGTGTGGGCGTGCACCGAGGGGATTGTGACTTGATCTGCCCCCTGAGACTGTAAAGTTGAATAACTTGTTGTTAGCTATTCGCTCTCTATGTGTTGTGGAAAGCTAACTAGAAACCATGTTTAGGCTATATGTTGGTACTATTGGGACCCACAAAGGTCGTGTACATATTGAACTATTTGCTTAATTATTGTTTGTACTCAGTCACAATTTACTTGATTATTTTATCTCAGTCTCTATTGTTCATTATTGATGCATCATATCATTGTTGTTTGGGCTGGTTTTCATGATTTCTAAGAGTCCGAGAGACTGGAGAGATTTATGACTGAGCAAGGTCGAGGGCCTGATTGGGAGATATATTATTACAGCACGTGAGTTGTCCGTGCGGATCCTTATATTATACTATAGCACGTGAGTTGGCCGTGCGTATCCTTATATTATACTATAGCACGTGAGTTGGCCGTGCAACACGTGAGTTGGCCGTGCGGATCTAGATATTTATATTATGGCACGTGAGTTGCTCGTGCAGCACGTGAGTTGTCCGTGCAGATTATAGCGCTTGTGCTATAGGAGCCCCTCCGGAGTCTGTACACCCTCAGGGAGCGCGAGTACCCATTGAGTGTGAGTGCTGAGGGCTGAGAGCCGAGTGGTTGAGCCGTTGTGATCAGTTGAGTGACTGTTGCCTGAGAGGCTGTACTTGCTTTGCATTTGTTGTTGCATTTGGTTACTATCTGTCATTGTTGTGAAATCTCTAAAAGATTTTATATCCGGATTACATAAACTTGAACTGTATAAAATTCATTTTACTTAAACTGCCGAATTTGAAAGCATGTCTATTCTTTGCTGGAATTACTGAAAGTGAGCTATAACTGTGTAGCTCATCATTATCTTCAGTTCCTTAGTTATTATTGTTACTTGCTGAGTTGGTTGTACTCATACTACACCCTGCACTTTGTGTGCATATCCAGGTGTTCCCGGACATAGCGGATGTTGATCCTTTCGCTCAGTTGAGTTTCAGGAAATTTTGAGGTAGCTGCCATATTCCGCAGACCTTGTCTCTCCTTCCCTATCTCCTTATTACTGTATTTTTGTCTTAGACTATTATAGACCATGCTTTTCCAGACTTGTATTCATATTAGATGCTCATGTACTTAGTGACACCAGGTTTTGGGGAGTGTTCTATCAGTATTTGTGGGATTTTATATTGTATTTAATTATTGTATTTTCAAACTTAAGAGAAATTGTGGTTTATTGAGATTATTGGCTTGCCTAGTATCAAGATAGGCGCCATCACGACAGGTTGGAATTTTGGGTCGTGACACAACCCTAGTAAACGTCTAGCTACTCATAGTAGAAAATAAAGGAAACAAATAAGAAATACTAATTAAACTCATAATATAAAATTAAAATGATAAACTAGGATGTTTTTATCCCAAAATAATCACAAATTTCTTGTACTGGAAAACTACAACGGCTACAGCTGCTAAAACTTCAAAACTTGACTTAAAAATGTGATTCTCATCTATTTATAGTGGCCCAAAATTCATTGACAAAAATTTCCCTCGGGAGGTTCTACGGCCGCACAATTCCATGTGCGGCCCCGTACATGCTTGCATCTGTAGTGAAGTGGATTCTGCAGCCGCACAATTTGGTCTGCGGCTGTAATTCAGTTTTTGCAGCCGCATAATTCTTGTCCTCAAGCAAATAAATTAGTTCCCACCTCCTCAAAGTGAAAGGTCATTACAGCGAGTCAATGGTGAGCCATTCATACTCAGTTGAGACCAACAATTACCCACACTACTCATGCATTATCAAGTCAAATATTCATGCATATATAGTTCTACTGTGACATTCGAGCTTCAAGAATTGACTTTACTCATCAAGGACTCTTGTTCTATCATATAGGTCATGGTGGACTCCATACTCTTCCTCCTCTACCTTCCATTTGCCAAGCTCACTTCAAAAGTTAGCACTCAATCTTAAGCTTCATGAAAGGATCACTCTTCTCTCACAAGAGAATGTCACAAGTACGACTTCAAGTACCACAGGCTTGCCCCTCATGTAGATCATCACTAATGTATGCTCACTCGATTCGAAATCAAGTAGGACTTCTTTCGGGTTGTAATTAAGGCTTTTGGATTAGGGTAGGATACCATATGGGTAAGTCATTATACCTTTCCTTAAGCACTCCACATTTTCATTTCTCGGCTTAAAATTACCAATTATTAGAGGCATTCTCTTTGTATTGGGGGCTAGAGAGACTTAACATCACTCTTTCTTTTTCATTTCATTCGTTTTCTCCCTTGATGCTCATGTTAGGGATGATTACCTCTTTTGGAATCCATCACCCTTCCACTTATTCTCTTTTTTGTATTTTTCTTTTTGTTCTTTCTCTTTTCTTGCCTTCTCTTTTCATAGAGATCATTTATGTTCTCTTTTTGGTGCCTTGATATCTCTTTAAAATTCCTCAACTCCCCCC